>JAFLJL010000376.1:0-19224 GCA_018398815.1 Conus ventricosus | reverse complement strand
TGTCGTTAGCATAACATTTTCGGGGATGATCTTATGCGGTTGTGATACGCATAATGAATCGAATCTTTTAGCTTTTTGCTAACTCCCCCGGCATAAAGCACAAGCCCGAAATAAACAAGACGAAGATTAGCGTAACAGGGTAAACCTTTTACTAGTGTATTTACTTTTGTTGTAGTTTGTGAACTCTAAAAAAGTAAAAGGCAGACGATGACATAAAAAGCAAATGCTGAATTTAAAATTTGAACCGCGCTGAAATAAAGGTTAGCATTGGCTCAAATTTACTTAATGGATCAGATAAGCCGACTTATGTGACGAAATCAACAAAACAATACACATCATAGACCATTTTAATTATGAATACTTTTAAATCAACATATCAGACATTACAATCGCAAACAGAATTAGGTCACTACTTAGCCGGCCTTATTGAAGGCGATGGACATTTTTCCAAAAATCAATTAATAATTAGCAGCCACATAAAAGACAAGCCTGTTTTAGAAGCCTTGCGCAAACATGTTGGCTACGGCACAATCAAACCTATAGCCAACTCTGAGATTTGTAATTTCGAGCAAAGCGGGCCTAAGGCGCGTGCTGAAACTCATAAATGGCAAATTAAATGGCACTGCAAAATACAATCAGTTGTTAAAACACAACTATAAAAGCTGGTTAAACTTATGTGAAGACCTGCATCGTCCAAAAAAATGCAGTTTAAACAATGCTTGGTTAAGTGGTTTTATTGACGCTGACGGCTGTTTTAGTATTGTTATGAGAAAATGTAATACAAGTCGAACAGGGTTGCGTGTAGATTTGCGCTTAACTATAGCACAAAAACCACCGGGCACTATTAACTCAAATACAAGCTTTGTTGATGCACCAAAACCTTACAGATCAAAAATCCTCAAACCCGTCATAGTCGATTAACCTTGTCGGCTATAAACGTTTGCCAAGTGTAATCACTTATTTGACCGCTATCCCCCAATTGGGGCGTAAGCTTACGCATTATAGAATGTTTCGTCGTTGTTTAGGTTGATGCAACTTAAAAAACATTTGACTGAACCTGGATTAATAAAAGTAAGGCGCATCAACAAAAATTTAAAACAGGCTTATAAAATTAAAATGTGACTTCAATGGTGTTGAAACTTATTGATTGATTTCGAGTAGCCGTATGCGCTGAAAGGTGCACGTACGGTTTCGAAGGAGAACTTGGCTTGGAAACCCTTGCCTAGTTGACTCTAAGTGTTTAGGGTGGGCTTAGATAATGAGCCTTTTGTAATTGCAGTTACAGTTATAAAAATTTTGCACAGTGCTGGAAACCCTTTACCTATAAGATAAAGCTAAACATTGCACATCACACCAACTCACTCAACATTTAAAGTTTGATGACTGCGGTTTTAACAAGAAAACCGCGGTTAACTTTTTCCGGCTGGAAAGGGCAGCCCTCAGAGACTATACGCAGAAAGTTTTGTTAAATTCACTTACTTTGTAAGTAAATAAATGCAAAATTATGACATAGTCCCGAACTTGTATGACAATACAAGATTTAAACCTTTTTTTGGGTTAAGTAACTAACATCCTTGAGACATCGATACAAGAGCGTAATTTACCGCTGCAACAATGATGGATGGGATCTTAAGCTGCTTTCTATTTTCCCACAATTACACCCTAAAGTCTTTCCTAGAAGTCAAGGAAAAATTAGCGGGGTGGGGTTCTCCACGCGACCTCGGTTGCCAACCCCCTGGGGAGAACAATTGTTTAGCTGGAAAAAGATACATGAAAGATCGATTTGTGTGTTAGTCAAATCGACACCGGAGAGGGCGAAGACAACCGTCATCGCCACGAACCTTGAAGGTGTTGTACGATCCGTTTTAACGTTGGCACCACGTTAGTTGTTCCCATATAACCTTTATTCTAGAGGCCAAAGCGACTTCAGGGACAGCAAATCATGCGGCATACAACTTTTCCAGCTCTCACACACATACAAATAGATACCGAAGCAAAGTATTCCATGCGATGCCTAGGGAAAAGCAGACTTTGGTATGTCGCCTCGAAATCAGGCGATTTGGAACTAGTGCAACCTTACACATGGATAAGGGCGTGCTAGAAGGGACCAACAAGAGAGCAGACCAACTATCGGACCAACGACTCTATACTACTAGCAGAGGATCCCGTGAAACGTTGGACCCCTATTTTGGAACCCAAATTCACGAGTTGGTCAAACAGATTAACGAAAGAAGATGGCCAAAAGGTACCTTGGCCACATCAATCGAAAACAACCTTTGCCTCCTCCAACGTCAAATCTGTTACCTCTCTTCGACTAACAACAAAGACGAAGCTTTAAAGCTTATAGACAAATACACATTTAGCGTCGCGGTTAGGTTTGTCAGCATCAGAAAGATCCGTAGCCAATCGGGTTCTGTCCCTGGAACAGACAAGAATCTGCTTCAAACTGACCAAGATTGTTTAGACTTACTCACTGAAAGTCAATGGAAAAACCGCGCACACTGGCCTCTATGCGAAGTGCGTCTCGTCGAAATACCCAAACCCAACGGCAAAGTCAGAGCCCTGGGTATTGGGACCAACCTCGACAGGGTTCTTCAAAAAGCGCTTCACCTCCTACTTGATCCTTACTACGAGGCCTTATACCCCTCAGACATGTACGGCTTTAGGAAAGAAGGGGCGCTCTTCAAGCAGTGGGCGCTCTGAAACATAAACAGAACAATCTCGGTCTACTAACTTGGGTATCCTGGCTCTAGACATTAAAAAATGCTTCGATTGTATCGAACACCAATATATAATGCAGAACCTTGACTACCCGAACCGATTTGAGCCTCTGATCACAAGGTGGTTAAAGCCTTGGATCAGATCTGACACGAGGAAATCAGGAACGCAAATTTAGAGGAATCGCCCAAGGCCCATCCTAGTCCTCTGATTTGCAATGTTACACTAATGACCCTGCTACACGGGAAAAGGAAACGCTAACCCGAAGCAGACCGAGATCTTCTCTAGATTAAAACAAACAAGGACCTTCAGATCTGATAATCGCATGGTACAACGCAACATATATCGCCACCTGATATACTATGCCGACGACCTTACCGTTACAACAACTTTCCCGGAAGAACTTCCTACCCTATACACTAATATCCATAAAGCCCTCAATCCAGCCGGCCTGGAGCTTTCTTCGGAAAAAAGTGAAATACTAGATCTAAGACAGAGCTCTCATAAAAAGCTTTCCTTCGACTATATGGGTTTTAGGTTCCTCTATGTGCCCTCATCCAAAATAAGAAAAGGAGGTATTCTAACGCGAAATGACGACATAACAGCCAGGAAGAAGTCCCAATCAGACGGGACATTTCTAGTCTACACGTCGGATAAACGTTTTAGAGAAATAAAAGACAAATGTAGCCGTATTGTCAAGAAACTCACCCGGCTAGATCCAGTATCTGTTATTAACGAAATTAACCCTGTCATACGAGGTCACGCCCAATACTTCGGTTGGTCCAATAGCTTTGCTAGACTGCGCATGCTTGAGGGACTCGTCTTTAGAGCTTTCAAGAAATATCTCATTCGCAAGTTCAAGAACAAAGGTATGAACCGTCCCACCTGGGTTGCAGCCAACTTTCTAAAGTGCCTGCCTAAACGGGCCAGAAGCCCACACGGTCTTGCTTGGCACGTCCATGTGAAGCTTCCCCCAACGGCCAGTAACAAGAAGAGCTCAAAAACTACTTATTCTTGGTACTTCCTACAAAAGCATTCAAGATAGTACAAATAAAAAATGCAGCCTTAAGAAAGGATACACGACACATACTTACTACACTGACCCCACACCCTACGCTAACCACAATCTGCGTCTCCTACAGGAACGCAGGAAACGACGCTAGCTTTAGGAATTCTCTAATGTTAAAACAAAAAGCAATGTCCGGTATGCACCCAATCGCTCCTTGCAGAGCACGAAGAATTTCACGTGACCAGTGAAAAGAATCTTTATGGTCTCTCGTATTTATCAAGTAACAACTTGGAAATACACCATAAAATTCCACTGGCAGGCAAAGGCAAGGATCTGAAGACTCGGATTAAACTCGACAAACTCGACAACCTTCAACTGCTACATAAAAGTTGCCACGATCTGCTAACATACACTTCAGCCTATTCAAAAGCACACAATCGTCTTTACGTCCCGGAGAGCCGGATGCCGAGCGATTGGCTCGTCCGGTCGGGGAGTGAAAAACCTTAAAAAAAAAGGCCAAGTAACTATCCCTACTATTGCAGTACCAACGGTATTAAAATTTTTAGCGGGCTTGCTACATTATGGCAGGTCGGTTGACTTATAAAGCACCAATGCTATTTTCATTGGCTTCCTATTCTTATTCACTATTGGGGATTAACTGGCGTTATATTAAGCAACGCCGGCTTAGATATTGCCCTTCACGACCAGATTTAGCTTGATTTAACAACAAATTTAAAAAAAAAATTATATTATGACAGATTACAAAACAGCATTTAAAAATCCGCATTACCTAGAACCCTTTTTTGTTGGTTTATTTGAAGGTGACGGTAGTTTATACCTAGGCAGAACCAAAAGCAGTCGCTTGTCTTATGGCCGCTAAACCAAATAAGTTTAAAGCATTTGCCTGAAAACGTTATAATGTTGCAGGCTTTGCGTGATCATTTTGGAGGAGGGATCTATTATGAACCTTCCAAACCTAATGACAAGGTTGTTTGGGTGGCTGTTAGTCAAAAAAGCAGCAAACAGATACAGTCGGTGTTTGAAACCTATCCACCGTTAACCAGTCGAAAGTTTGTCAGCTTAACTATCTGAAAAAGACTTTGCTGGACCGGTCTTGGGACTATCATTTGGCCACGCGAGATAGTAAATATGAACATCAAAAGCAAATCATTCAAAGAGCAAAACAGAACTTGTCCATACCCATTATTTTGGCCCTTGGTTAAGCGGTTTATGGAAGCGGAAGGCAGTTTTCGAAGCAATGCAAGTGCAAGTTATAGCGTTTACGTCAGTCAAAACGATGACTGGTACATTTTGAACGCGATTAAACCTATTGGAAAAGCCATCATAAACTTGGAATCCACAAAGACGCTAGAAGAAAGGCAACACAATACAGATTAAGTATCAGTGGTAAACGGTACTAAAAGGCGTCTTAGAGCATTTTGAAACCTATCCCTTATTGGGTCATAAGCGGCTGAGTTATGAAGTTTTTTGTCAAAGGTTTTACAAGAAAAAAACAAAAAAAGCTAAAATAAAACAAACAGCTTTTGCTTTTTCGAACGCATGCGTTCTGTTAAATCAACACTATGTATCGTGCGGTCCACATTGCTGTGAAGAGCCAAACACTACTGTTTGTGCTTTCAGTCAATTGAATTCAATTGGCTAACGGGAAGGCCGCTAATTATGGTAATCCCGTGGAAACTTGAGGTTTTCAACCAAAAGGAGCCCTAGAGACTACACGCAATGATTGGTTGCGTTTGCTGATCAGTAGTAAACTTAACTGCTGGAAATCTTAAATATGCTTTAATGACTTTTGCTTTTGACCCCCGGAAAAAAAGGCAGACTAAAAAAACCAAGTATGGTTTTACATGAGCGTAACCCATAACATATAGTCCGATCTAGTAAAAAATTACTAGTAACATTTATAAGACATACTACGTTGTGCTCAATTGGGCCTATAAATTAAACGTTTTATTAAATTTGACCGTATGCTGGAAACTATAATAAGCTAGTCCTAAATTCACGTTTTTAGATTTATGCTTTTTGTTATTTACCTTATTATAAATATAACGATCTTTACAAATAGATGAGCGTGGCAATTTAACTTTTAAACAACATTTAAAACCATGAATATAATGTGTTGAAAATAATAACAAAACTATACAATCAGCAGGAAATTATAAGCTTGATTTGAAAGCAGCAAAAAGATCCCCAGAGACTATACGTCAAACATCTGAAAGTTTTAGACTGGTTCAGACACTGGTTAGCGGGTATTATTGATGGTGATGGTAATTTTGACATTGAAGCTAGAAACGGCATAATGAGATTTACTTCAATACGAATAAAGTTACATGTAAGGGATGTTAAAATTTAAAAGTGATACAAAATAAAACCCATATGGGTAAAATCAGAGGTATCAAAAATAACCTTACGTTATTTACGTTGTGTCCGCTAGGCAACAGCGAAATTCAATGGTGAATTTAATCAATGGTTTAGTCCGACTAAAGGTGGATGGTTTTAAAAAAGCTTGTGCTTGTTTAAATGTGTCATATTTAGAACCAGACTACAATATTCAACCAATGGATCCCTATTTTGCAGGGCTGATCGATAGCGACGGAAGTATCGTGTTATAATCACACAGGCAACCGAATCGAATGCAACCTTGAATTACAATACAACCAAACCACAAAAAAACTTAATTTAAATAAAGTTATACCCCATGCCCAACCAAATGTTTATTTAAGAACCAAAAAAAAACCAAACAAAAGGCAACACATTTCAAAGCATAGCGTTTAAAATGGCAAACTGTCAAAGAATGATTCATGTGTATAATTATTTTATGGCAGTAAGGCTATTTTGCGACATGAAGTTTTATCGAATCACTCGGATAAAACGCTTTTTGGAGCTACGATCTTACAAAAATAAACATTCACAAGGCTTAGAATTCCAAGCCTATGCAAAACTGGTGTGTGACTTTATAAGTTATCAAAATCCTAAATGGCAAACCGTTGGTTTCGTAAAAAAAATTCTCAGATGAAGATATAGTCCACAGGCTTATAGTAAATCTATAACGCCAAGCATTTCCACTATGTGTTGAGTCTTGGAGCGGTGTTTGCGATATTTTAGTGGGTTCTACTTTGGTTCCCAAAAATCACCGGCCTAATGTACAATGAAGCAGGAGCTCAAATTCACTTTTGGCTACTATTCATAGGTGCGAACTTAACGTTCCTAACCAATGCATTGGTTAGGTTTGAGCGGTATGCCACGACGTATACCGGATTATCCAACAGCATTTGCTGGTTGGAACTTGATCTGTAGCTATGGTGCATATGTAAGCGTTGCTAGTTTAGTAGCTTTCTTTGTGGTTGTGGCAGATGCATTGATTGCAGCAAAGCCTGCATCACGTAGCCCTTGGCACAGCGACTCTAGACCAGTGCCGGTGTATTCATTGGAATGGTTGTTAACGAGTCCTATGGACTTTCACAGTCACGCCGAATTACCGGCAATAAGAGAGTTTAAACGAGTTAACTAAACGATGTACTAACTACAACCCCCCCCCCCCCCTTAATCCCCCCCTTAATCCCCCCCCCCCCCCCTTAACCCACCCACCTACAAAAAACAAACGGAAGACCGTTTGAACCGGCATACAAAAACACAAATAAAAGTGTTTTTCTAGTTTAACTTTTAACAATGGAGTCCAAAAAAAAGCTTTCCTACAAAAACAGACCGTTTGACTGCACTACAACTACAACCCCCCTACAAAAACACAAACGAAGTGTGATTAACTTTTAACAATGCATTCCAACAAAAAAAAAAACTTTGGTTTCATTTTAGCGACCTATTTAGTAGATGCTTGGTACGATTACTCGGAACGGCGAAGTAAATATTTGCCCGGTTTTGTTACTGATGTGTTGGTTGGCACCCTGCTATATTTAACATTTAGATAGGTGCACTTTACTTCACAGCATGGTGGATTTACGATATGCCAATAGGGCATTTTGATCCTGTATTTGTAACATTATACACTTTGATTATGACATTCGCGGAACTGCCCATTTTAGCCGTTCGACTGACTATGGAAGCTCCGATGAGCATAGGCCCAGAAGAAATTTTAAATGATGCATGGATGCTTTTTATTCGAATTCACAAACCTTATTTGGTTTCGTGTGTTATTCTTATAATTGCAACGCTTTGCTATATTGGGTGGTTAATCAAAATTTCTTTAAAAGCACGGCTCAGTCAATGCACAATAAGTCGCTGGCTAGCTTACATTGTTTTAAGTTTATTTGCTTTAACTTTCTTAATTCTACTGATTTATGTTGTAGTACCTTTTTTTGTTGATTTTTATAAACGTGGATTGGCTACCGCAATGTTAAAACTGCTTTGGCGATACTTCATTAATTGTGTGCCTACTCCTAGAATGCGGAGCTCGAAGCCCAGTGACACTAACCCTAGCAGTACTAACCATAGCAGTGCTGGCAAGGACAATACTAACCATAGCAGTACTGACAAGGGCAACACTAACCCTAGCAGTACTAGCCATAGCAGTACTAACAATAAACCCAATGATGATGGTGCTAATGGTACTTGTAATAACAGTACCAGTGACGCATCCAATGGCACTGCTTACAGTCCTCAAGAACCTGGGGACCATAGAAAACCCCCGAACTTGGACAGAATATTTTACGGGAAAAGAAAAACAGGCACATAAGCCTATGGACCATATGTCTCCTCGACAAGCTGCGTTTGAAACACGCCAAATAGACAAAAGCTTGGATGCAAACGTTGATGGCGCTTGCGCGAAGGCTGCTGAAAAAATGGCAAACGCAAAAGGACCAGGGCAAGTAGCCGAAGCTATAGGTGAGATTCGCATGTGCAATACAATTCAAGGTTATCTCCGAACTGCTAGGCAGGAGAAAACAGAAATTGCTGATGCTGTTCGGTATGAACAAGGAGCACCAAGAAACGTTTCTGAAGCATATGGAAATATGCTTTCTGTAGCTTCTTATCAAGCCGGTACAAAACTCGGTGACGCTACCGTTCATGCCGCTCATTATGCAGCAAAAAATGGTCTTGGTGCTATGGCCGATGCCATGTTTGAAAAGCCTGCATCTGCAGAGAACTATGAAACACCTCCAAGTCCACGAGATCCTTTTGCCTAAATTGACTTATTGACCCTGGCAGCGCAATCTAGTGGAGATTAGCAAACCATTCAATAGCAAAGCCAGTAATTACTGGTTCTATGTACTAATTTTCTGTTCCCCCTTTTTAACTTGCTGTTGATCTCTCTATCAATCGCACAGTTAAAGCGAAAGTTTAAAACAATTCATCCCATGGCAGACACAGCAGCAAAATTAATTGGCGCAGGATGCGCTACTATCGCTCTTGCAGGATGCGGCGCAGGTATTGGTATCGTTTTTGGTAGCCTGATTACGGCAGTAGCTAGAAACCCTTCATTAACAAAGCAGCTATTTAGCTACAGTATCCTAGGATTCGCATTAACAGAAGCCATTGCACTGTTTACACTAATGGTCGTATTTTTAATACTATTTGCTATGTAAAATAGCTCATGTTGCAGCAGGAGCTGCAGCTCAACCCCCCCTTAATCCCCCCCCCTTAATCCCCCCTTAACCCAACCTTTTTAGTTGGAACTAGGAACAAATTAAGTGAATGAAACCAAACAGCTACTTTTTGCTTTTTCGCAACGACAAAAGCAAAGGTAAAGAGACAAGGCATTATAGTTTAGTGGTTAGAACATTGATTTCATACGTCAAATGCGCTGTTTCGATTACAGCTTTTGCCAGGCACAGCCTTTAATAAACAAAACGTTGAAGATTTAAAAATTTTGGTTAAGCATTTGCTTAATTACAAATACTTTTGCTATGAAGCAAAAAAATCAACCTTAAACAAATTACACGATGACTAATAATAACATACCTAAATGGGCTAAAGTAGACGTCAATTTAATTAACGTTATAAACCTAAACCACTTCAAATTAAATAGTTCTAAAATACCGAGCTATGATAGACCACAGTTTAAATTAAAACCCTATAGCACCCAACTTTGTTTTGTTCCAACTCCGGGTGCACAAATTAAAGAACAAAAATTACAAACATCGCAAGGTTTTAACATACTTGATACAAGTAATAAAACGTTCTTTGAAACTCCAAAGTTAACTAAACGTTTGGCAAACCGCTATAACAAAATAACCACGATCAGTACCGAAGAAAACGATACTTAGGGGCGGAAATAGAACGTAAAGTTTAAAAGGCTTGCTTAGTTCTAACAGTGTCCAAATAACAAGCAAGCAACAATACAAGTATAAGTATAACGGTAAAACCGACGAATTCGTAAGTAACAAAAACCAAAATTTAGCCAACTGGCTTATAATCCCACAGTGAATCGAAAATTAGACGCCAAAACAAATTCACTAACCCGTATTAGAAATCGCTGCGTTTTAACCGCTCATCCCAGCACGTTGGTAAGTTAGGTATTAGCAGAATCGTTTCCGTAACCTTGCTGGATTTGGTCAGTTACCAGGCATTAAAAAAATTTAATAAGTTCGCAAACACAAATACCAGCACAAAAAAAAAGTGCTTACATTAACCTTTTAAACAATGATCAACTTAACATACTCATCACACAAGCTGTAATTCAAGTACCTATGGCCCTACAGTAGGGTTAAATACACCTTATCGAGTAAACCTACTTAAACAAGACCATGGTTTGACCTTTGGCTTTGCTTGGAACAAAAACTTTGTTTTTGTTCCAAGCAAAGCCGATTGTTGTTCCAAAAAAAGTGGTTGGAACAACCACAACCACAACCCACAATCACAAGAGCAGTGGACAAACCACAAAATTAAACCACCATGGTAACTTACAGCAATGTGTTCAACAGCAAAAGCTCCTTTTAAGTCACTTTAAAGTTAAGCCTTTGTTATGCTGGCGATCGGACATTTGGTATTTAAACTTACGTTATGGTTTTTTAAACTTAATTTCCGCGTGTCACATGGTTTGGGCTGTGGTTAAAAACAACGGAAAGATTGCATTTGTGAACCACGGGGGTCCACAGGATGAAAAAGCACATTTGAGCTTAATTGATTCGCTAATTCAAACACAAATTAAGCCCAAAACAGTACCCCGACTAAATATGGACGCTTTAACTTTACAACATCAACTAGACAAATCGGGTTTAAAAAATTTTAATTCTAAGACGCCTGCTTATTTAAAGGCACATGGTTGTTTATCCGCTACTAATACAAGTTTGGATAACTATAAACGCGTGTTCTATAAGCAAAAAAAAACAGATTGAACAGTGGACCTTTACTAGAACTTTCTGGTTTATTACGGGATGTTGGATTAACAATCCACAAGTCTAAAACAGAACAGATCGAACAAAAGGATGAGATCATAGATTATAAAAATCAAGATTCAACCTATGCCAGAGTAAAGCTCATGTGCTAATAAGTCGTTTAAGTTTAGTCACTTATGCAAATGAAACCGCTCCAGCTAAAGGCTATTTTTCAAACAGTGATGCTACTTTAAAATCGCAACTAAGTCATCTATTGCCTCATGAGAATCGTAAACGTCAACTTCTAATGCGTGTTAAAGCAGATCAAAATCCATCATTTCAAAATCAAAAGTCTAGATCCTTTCAACCATGGGTCTAGACTTGGTCAAAAGTTTGGTTGGTTCCAGTTCCAACCCATGTGCTTTGCTTTTGCCAGGGTTGGAAAAGTTGACGAAATTGAATTTTTACGTAGCAGTGAGCGCACTTATGTTCCACATCAGAGCATCCTAAATATAGGGCGAAACCTCCACACTTAGACGGGGGTTTGTTCCAACAAAAGCTTAAAAACGCTAAACACAACGTAAGTTCCAGAACAACGCCATATGCTACTTACAGTCAAAGATACTATAATAAAGTAAACCCTATAGCTTTTTTTGTTCCAACCAAAACCAAAAGGTTCAAAAAATAAACAAACCACTGATCCAAACTTAAAAGCTAGACAAAGTGTGAAAGGTCAGTATTCTAAGCGGTCAGAGCTTTCAGTGACTCAATCAAACCAACCTATTAAAGCGTTTAAAAACATCAAAAACTTACATCCTACTAGGTTTACATTTGCGTCGGGCAAAAGCTATAGGAGTTCATTGCTACTGAAACGTTCAAAATTCAAAAGCTATTATTCGAGACCACACTTATGGTTTCCTAAAAACACCATGCCTTATTGTCAGCCTTACTGGGTGGTACTAACTTATATGAGCAGATGTGTTTTGCAAACACACTAAACAATACAAAACATTTTGCAGCAAACCCATTTACAAGTCAGGCAAATGTGGTCATTTTCAGTCATCCAGAAAAGGCTCTTGGTTTGGTCAACCAAGTTCGTAGTTTGCGTATACAACCATAGGTTTTGTATCTGGAAGTAATAAATTGGACCACCAGACTGCTAATATGTTGATCTCCCTATACTGGGTAACTCGGAAAATGTTTGTTTTGTTACATGTGCATTACGAAATTTTATAAGCTTAATAAACTTCGCTAGCTCTTCACCAAAAAAAGTAAAAAGAGCAGTAAACAAGGGTTGTCCCAGTCTAAAGCAACTGGAAAAAGCTTCAGTCCCCTTTGTAGTTATTCCAACCTAAGTGCACAGAAGAACCATATCGAGACAAAAAGAATCAAAGCCAATAAATGATAAAAAGTACAAAAGCACTAAACAAACAAAAAGTATTAAACAAAAACAAACAAAAAGTACTGAACAAAAACAAACAAATCGAATCCAAAGCTAGGGACAGTTAACTATCACGGTCCTTTGCTTGGAACCTGGAACAAAAAAAAGTTGGGAAGCCAAGAACCAAAAGCCCAAAAAAATAAACCATGAGCAGATTAAGACCCGCCAATATTAGACAAACTTGTGGCACGCTTCACTATGCCTACGATGGTATTAGTGACTACTATTATAGTTACCAATTAAAACAACACTTGGCCAATGCTAACGCATTAAAAACACTTGGCCAAAAATTCATATTACCAATAACCCCTTTAAAACGAGGCAAATTGCATACGCTGCAACCCGCGACTTTACCCATAGGTATTCAATTAAGAACTCAAAAAACAATCAAGGGGATTTTAGCGCAATAGCCGCCATTGGTTTTTGAACAAAACCCATTGTTTGCTAGTGTGTTAATGCCTGCCAAAATCCCAAAGGTTTTTGAAACCATGGCAGGTTTAAACCTTAAAATTTCTGATAAAAGCTTTGCTTTAGAGGACGCGATATTTGCTGTGACTAAAAACTTTGGAAGCCTGTCCAATATTACTATTACAAGTAATACCAGACACGTGCCAATTCGCAAAAAACAAACCATAGCAAAACTTACAAACAGCATCTAACCGGCTTTATTCAAGAAAGCTAACTGGTGTTGGTTCCCAGCAAAAGGAAAAGCCTTTTAATCAAGTTTTAAGCAAAAAACTCTGTCCGTGTCCGCTTTAAAGAAACGCTTAAATTATGGGGTTTGAATCATTTAAATTTGATTTTCAAACAAAAGGCTTCTTCAAACCCAAACGAAAGTAAAAAACAATAAAAACCAAAGCAAAAAAAGCCCAAACCCAAAGGCTCTTGCTTAGCTTACTCAACAAAATAGTTTGTTCCAAGACAACTACGGTTGGAACAAACAAAGTTAAAAAGTTGGGATTGCCAGATGGCTTATAAGCAATAAACCTTTTTAACTACGGAGCTCTTAGAAACAAAACCCTATAGCTTATTTGAGAATGGCCACCCAAAAACAAAACTTTATGAACATAGCTATCATACTTGGGGACCAAGCGTAGATCCAATGGTAACGTTAATTGGTCCTGGGTTTGGGGATATGCATGTTGAAAACCAAACAACCTTCAAAGTGAAAAAAAAAATTCTCTTATCATGATTTTCAATTCTTAAAGCAATTGAAAAAACTTACGCAATTTAAATTCGCCTTTGTGACGCCTTTAAGTAAACAAAGTTCAGCACAAAAAAACAAAAAAAAAGCTAAAGATCTTGGCAGATCTTGATACATCAACTCCGTTTTATCGCGCTAACCGAAAAAAGCAAAGTTTATTAAACAACAATACGATTGTCTTGTGGACCAAAAAAACGCAGTGTTTAAAACAAGAGATGTGCCACGAAAGCACCGTCTAAACAATAGCATAGATTCAGTCAAGCCAAACAAAAAGCAATAAACACAATAGACCGCGTTTTACCACAGTGGGGCTTTAATCGTCCCGTTTAAAACTGGCGCTATTTGCGTCAATGGGCAGGTAAATTTCCAATAGGTATGCAACAAGGCTAAAACTCGCTAAACGCAAACCCCGTGGTTTGTTTAAAACCGTAAAAAGCCTAATCTTTTTGGGGGAAACCCAAAGATCAAGCCCAAAGGGTTTAAATAAAATCAAAGTTAACCGTAGTACACGGCCTATGATTTAAAGCTCCCCTCTTTAACCTATAACTTACGTCACAGCGATGTATTAAAGGTGGGGCTTACTAGATTAACACTGCCATAAGATTTGAATTAACCTTGAATCTTAAAAACAGGTGAAAGACCTGTAGGTTTACGTTCTACTTTAAGCGTAAGACTTTAAACAACAGTTGATACTAAGCGTAGGACTTTAAAACATTGAGTGTTTTGTTTAAAGAGCTTTTTCCCGTAGGCCCCCCCACTGCTTGTCCTTCCCCTTTGATTTTTGCCTTTGCCTTTTTTTTTTTGTTCCATTTCCCAACCAAAGGTTTTGTTCCAATGTTCCAACCAAAGTGTTTTGTTCCAATGTTCCAAACCCGAAGTGGTTGGAACAAACCAACCGAAGTGGTTACGAATGGCCTTTTGTTCCAAGCAAGTGGGTGAAACAAACCCAAGTTGCTGTTCCAAGAAAAAGTGAACCAAAAAAAAAAGATTGCATCTTTTGGTTGATAGTTGCTTTATTTGTTTATAAAAATTAGCAAAAGTTGCTGCAATTCTATGGTGAAAGTGCTAAAACTTGTATTTGTGAGTTTCACCTCTTAATACAAGTCATACTTATATTGGATTGTATTTATATTGTAATAGTTTAATTTAAAACTTGTACGAAAAAAAACCTATGATGATAACAGTCCTTTAGAAAAATTTAGCGTTTTACCTTTGCTCCCTTTACACTTAGGTCCAATTGATTTTACCATTACAAATAGTACACTTTATTGTGTTCTAACCGCGGTTTGTTTACAACTCATTGCAACAACAATAATGCTAAAGGGGGGTTTTACTAGTGCCAGCGTTACCAAGTGGCCTTGAAATGACATATGACTTTGTAGTCAGTTTGGCAAATGAACAACTTGGCAAACGAGCCCAACGTTATATTGCGATTGTAATGGCACATTTTGCTATAACTAACAGCCAATTTGTTAGGACTCATTCCCTTATTTTTGCCACCACAGCGCAACTCATTGTAGCTTTTGGCTTAAGCTTCAGTTTGTTTTTCGTGTAACATTGATCGGTATACTTAACACGGTTATCATTTTTTAAGTTTTTTTTGCCAGTGGTGCTCCATTAGCTCTTGCTCCTCTGTTGGTTGTCATAGAACTTATTAGCTATGTGTTTCGACCGATTAGTTTAGGTGTAAGATTGTCGCAAATATGACAGCGGTCACAGCTTGCTAGCCATTATTGGGGATTTGGGTGGTCTATTGGTACTAGTGCTAGGCCTTTGCAGTATTAAGCATCATACCCCTCGTGGTAATAGTTGTTATTTTTGGATTAGAACTTGCTGTAGCTTTCCTACAAGCTTATTTTTTGGCGTATTATTAGCATTTATCTAAAAGATGCCATTGAACTACACTAATTTTTGTGAAACAACCTTTTATATTTACGCTTATAAAGTGTGTGACTTAACATGATAAAGTATAAAAGCTAAAGCGTTTTCCCGTAGGCCCCCAACCCCCAAGAAAAGTGGGTAAAATTTGTGCTAAGCATAAATTCTACAGCATGAAATCGATAAAAAACCCTTTACTTCCCTTTTTGATTACCTCTTGCTTGGAACTTTAACAAACAAACCCAAGTGGACTAAAGGTACGCTATAAGGAGCCTATTTAACGGTTAAAATAATTGCTTGTCACGCATTAGATGCCGGGTTCGATTCCGGCTGGTTTGGGTGTTACCCAACCTTGTTGGGGAACACAAAAGGTTGGGTAAAGCATCGGTTGATCGGTTTAAATTTTTGCTTACTTGGGGGAATTGGGAGACACGGTAGCTTCAAAAGCTACTGCAAAAGCATGCGGGTTCGAGCCCCTCAGTAAGCAATTCTAATAATTTTTTACTTAAGTCATTTCAGATAACTTTCTACTTGTTTACTTGCATTATCTTAAATAAAATCTAAGGCTTTCGGAAGGAAGCCAAAAAAAAATCAAAACCAAAAACCAAAAGACTTAAGCGAAAGAACCAAAGGACTTAAACGAAGGGTTTTTTACGCGATGGTTTTTGGGTTTTTTTTAAAAAAATCTTAAAAAAAATATATAAAAATTTTACAAGGTTTTTAAATTTACTTGCTTGAGTAGTCTGGGTATACTAGTACAGATGCTGTAAACCCCCGTAAAAAACCAAAAAACAAAATTCATTTTTTTGGCAATTTAAAATCCGATAAAACCAAAAGTTCGCCCGTATTTAGCTTAAACTTCGGGCCCCAACATCCGCAGCACATGGATGTTGCGGCTTATATTAAGCATGCGTGGAGAACAAAATTTTTAGCACAGATACTCATGTGGGGTTATTGCAAGAGGTACAGAAAAACTGATAGAATATAAAACCGCGTTGCAAGCTTTACCTTATTTTGATCGACTAGATTATGTGAGTGTTATGGCTATGGAACACAGTTTTTGCATAGCATTGGAACGTTTAACCAAAACAAAACTAAGTTTCGAGCAAAGGCTATACGTATGCTTTTATGCTGAACTTACCCGTGTTCTAAATCATTTGTTAGCCGTTAGCTGCTTTGCAATGGACAAGGGGCACTACACCCTTTTTATTTGCTTTTGAAGAAAGAGAAAAGCTTATGGAGTTTTATGAAAGGGTCAGTGGGGCTCGAATGCACAGCGCCTATTTCCGTCCTGGAGGTGTTAGTGCTGATTTGCCCGTAGGTTTATTGCAAGATATTCATGCCTGGGCTGACCAATTTGCCTCACGTAGATGAAATGGAAGAAACTGTTAACTAGCAACCGCATTTTTAAACAGCGTTAGTTGACATAGGCATTATAACCGCAATCAGGCCCTTGACTGGGGAGTTAGTGGTGTATTACTTCGAGGATCAGGTATATGTTACGATTTAAGAAAAGCTCAGCCTTATGAACTTTATGACTTGGTTCAATTTATGTACCAGTCGGTTCAAATGGTGATTGCATATGACCGCTATTTATTAAGGCTGGAAGAAATGAGAGAAAGCTTGCGCATAATCAAGCAAAGTCTTGACCTGATGCCCCAATCTGGAGAGGTGAAGCCAAGTCATGATGATTTGATGCAACCAACCGCGCAGCCTTAAAAACCTCCATGGAAGCATTAATAAAACATTTTAAAATGAGTTCTGGAGGCTTTGTTATGCCGCGGAGAAACCTATTGCGCTACAGAAGCGCCAAAAGGCGAATTCGGAGTGCTCTGCGTTAGCAATGGTAGCACTCGACCCTACCGCGTTAAAATCAAAAGTCCTGACTACGCAAGCTTACAGGCTATTGACGTATTAGGTAGAGGTCATTACTTAGCTGATTTAGTAGCTATCATAGGCTCATTGGACGTGGTATTTGAAGCATTGATCGTTAACACTAGAGTTTTTGTCAAATAACTGATGAATTTAATACCAATTTTATATCATAGCTTTATTAGCTTTAAGTGGCTTAGGCGTAACTTTCGCCAACGCAGAAAGCTTGTTAGCACTGTGTTTTTTTTATTTTTTTTGCCCTTGTAATTAATAATTCAGAGCCCCTTGGAGAAAGTTTAGCTCAAGTCGACAGGCCGTCCAAGCGGAACTGCTAGTTGTTATGATTGACGGGAAAAGATAGGATTTACTACCAAACGCTTAACTATTTTCCATCAAACCCAATTATTGGCAGGATTAAAAACCATAGGTTAGTAACCATTTCAACAAAAACCTTTGAATTTTAACAAACCCTTTAACTTTTGTTGGCCCTACTGCTCGCCTTGCTCTTTGCAAAGAATAAACACTTTGCTTTTGTGCTTAAGCATTGGGCTAACTGTGAAAGTTTTTGCTTCGAAGGAACAAATTGTTCCAAGTTCCAAGCAAAGGTTGGAACAAAAAAGGTGTCCCTAGTTCCTACCAAAGGCAAAAGTTTATTGAACAACAAAACATATGGTTTTTAACGAACTTTAATTATTATACTAAAACTTCAATGAGCTTTAATACAAACTCTAAACTTCAGCATTAATACAAACTTTAAACTTCAGCATGAATTATACTTCTAGCATCAATACACATTTCATTTTACCTGAACTTCTACAGCTTACTTGGATTTGCGGGTTACTTGGATTTGCGCTTTGTTTTTATCATGTAAAAACATTGCCGAACTTAGATGGAAATTTACAAAACGTCAATAGGCTAGAAGCACAAAATTGTTAATGAAACCATAAATCAGAAAGCTGCATTAGCAATAGCACGGCCTTACCCAACTTTGTAGGGAAACCTACAGCACAAATAAAACCAACTGAAACAAGGTACCATCAGCATACCGAGTGGGAAGCCTTATCTATCCTATGCTACAAACCGAGCCTTGTGTAAGATTAATGGCCTTTGGCTTACTATGCAGTGCTTATATATATAGCCAGACCTGTCTTAGCCATGCACTAGCCTTTGACACTTTGGTTTGGGATCCTTTAAGTCGAACCATGTCTATACTTCTTTGTATCAGTGCCGCATGTGCATTATGCCTGGGCATACAAGCGTTTAAGCGATTAAGCCGCTATGAGTTTATTATTTTACTTTGGCTTAGTATGCTGGGTAATTTGTGCTTAATAAAAAGCTACAACTTTTAGCTTTTATTTAAGCGTTGAGTTGCAAAGTTTAAGTTTTTATATGCTTGCGGCTATGCGGTCCAGAAACTGAGGCAAGTGCTGAAGCTGGGTTAAAGTATTTTATTTTAAGCGCCTTTAGTTCAGCTATACTATTGCTAGGAATGGCCCTTATTTACGGCTCTATTGGTAGTCAAAGCTTTGCCGATTTAGCAATAGCCTTGAACCATTTTAACACGGTACCAGGCTATGGTACCGCTGGCTTAATTGTTGGTATTGGTTGTATTACGATTAGCTTGCTGTTTAAACTGGCGCAGCTCCTTTTCATGCTTGGATAGCCGACGTCTACGAAGGATCGAACACAAGCATCACGCATGGTTTGCCATTACCGCCAAATTTGGCGTTGTTACTGTGTTAATTCGAAATCTTATAAACGTTAACGGCGATAACATTTTGGACATGTGCTTTGAAGCAGTTAACAGTTTTGC
>JAFLJL010000375.1:0-11603 GCA_018398815.1 Conus ventricosus | reverse complement strand
GTTGAAATGTTCTGATCACAAATCTCAAAAGGCGCGACGTTCACTGGACATGTGAAAGGGCCTCGTCCATCAGCTCTCAGTCTGATGAGCAGAAATCGATCTGACTGACCCCTGCAGTCAGCCATCGGCAGTTCCTGACGCTTTGTTCAGTGAACTTCCATTTTACTGATCATAACAGCTACAATTTGACAAACAGCATACTTCAGGACCCGACCTATTCAGACTGAAACTTGCTGAATTCATTTGAAGTATTTGGTTGCTGGTTCAGTTTAACGTCTTTGGTCTGGAAGAAATGAATGATGGTTTGACTTTCTACTGTCTGCATCGGTTCATGAAAAACAGCTGTAAAATCACAGCATTGCGACTTAAACCAACTCTCTCTGTTGAAGGAAATGACTAAATTTATTGAACTGAGCATGTTTGTGCTGTTACAGTGAACATTCACAGCAGTTCTTGCAGTTCGTGTTCCACTGTGTCCATGGTCCTGGAAACAGCGAGTTATCTTCCCCTCTATCTCAAACACACACTGCACATTTTGCTATTCACTACTTATTTTCTTCATGACAATACTTGTCGCTTTGTTTTCCAGATCCAAACTCAAACCAGTTAAGTTTTATTTGCAGTAAATTGTTAATCTTTTTAGTTCTAAGTTTATAAAAACAATTCTTTAATAGATATCATCTTGAAAAGTGTGTTCCTAATTTGATCATTAATCGTTTTAGCATCATCAGGTAGTGAGTTACAGTAATTTCTGGTGACCTTAGCAGTAGTTGACAGGAAAATGCACAAATGTAGGTTCGCATGCATTACTTTCATAGCTGTCTGGTTTAATGTCATCTTAAATTCCTTTGAGCAGGCCGAGGAATGTAAGATGCTTGATATCTATATCACATTTTGGAATAATATTTTGTATGTGTAAAAATGCGTGATTTCATTGCTAAGATAGCCGATGACATTTATTTAATTTCCTTGTAAAGGTTTTAGATATAGCTGCATATTTTTTATTCGTACTTATCCAAAAGTAAAAGTTTCGCTGGTATTTGGTGTGCTGTTATTGGTGTTACTAACTATAAAGAGAGTCATAAATGTAAAAAAAAAAGATATCTTTCCAAAATGTCAATGTGTTTCTATCATGTATGCTTTAGCATAAATATTTGGGCTACCCACTTTAGGAGAAATAAATAGCAATAATTCCCACCATTTGTGGTATCAGTTAAAAAGAATCCCTTTAGGACCATAATGACATGACTGACTTTACATACTTTTTAAGAATAGTCATTCCTAAACCCCTTTTACTAATACTGTCTGCAGATGTAGTTCTTCCAATTTGCTTATTTTATTGTCTCAGATAAAAGTGAAGAAAATGACTACAATTGGTTATTGTCTTTCAGGTATGTTAAGCAAAAGCGCCAACAAATCTCTCTCTCTCTCTCTCTCTCTCTCTCTCTCTCTCTCTCTCTCTCTCTCTCTCTCCTCTCTCTCTCTCTCTCTCTCTCCTCTTTGCCTAAAACTTCAGTTGAATGGCACTTCTATCGAGCAGGTAGACGAGCATCGTGTTTTAGGGTTAACGATAGATAAAGAACTGAAATGGCAATCTCATCTAAATAACGTATGCAAGGTAGTCTCAAAACACCTTTTCCTGTTATCTCAATTAAAGCGCTACGTCAACAGTAATGTGCTTAAACTTTTCTTCAATGCACACATAATGTCACGTATAAATTACGCCTCAACAGTGTGGAGACGGCAGTAGTGACGTCCACAAAAAAAGGCTGAATGCTCTCCATAGACGTGCAGCAAAGCTACTCCATCCAGCTGTATCTCTAACAACAGACGAAAAACTAAAAGCGCTGAACATACTTCCTCTGAATAGGCAATTGGAATTCAACAAGGCATCATTTATGTTTACAATCTTGACAGATACTATGCCATGTTATATCAATGCCCTTTTTACAAGATCGAACAGCTTTTCTGGCTCGACGAAATTCCTTCTTCCCTACCCACGCATTGATCTATACAAAACAAGCCTACCTTACTCTGGACCATATGTCTGGAACTCACTTCCACCGAATCTACAAAACATGAATACTTTAAAACCTTTCAAGGAACATTTGCATAAACATTTTATGTCTCAGTAGTTAAATTATTCGATTACAATGATTAGCGTCCATTCGCTAAGTCTTCTGTGAACCATACTTTGAATAAATCGTCTCAACATAAAACCTACTCCGTTAAAATCGCTCATCCCCACTCCCACTCGGTCTACCATCCCTTTTCTCCTCCCCCTACCTACCATTCTCTCTTCCCCACCCTCCTCTGACCCCTCTCTCTCTCTGTAGTTTTTGTTTGTTTGTTTGCTTGTAAGTTTCCTTTTGTTTTACCATCCCCCATCTCATTAGTGCTTTTATGAGCAGTTTGCTTATCATTGTAGAATTAGATTATCATGTTGGTATGTTGAATTGTCTGTATGAATGATATGTGCTGAAATAATGTATGCATGACAAGGACAGATTGTAAGACTAGGCTTTGGCCTAAAATCTTCATCCTTGGGTATTACAGATCAATCAATCAATCAATCAATCTCTCTGTCTCTGTCTCTCTCTCTCTTTATATATATATATATATATATATATATATATATATATATATATAATATATATATATATAATATATAAATATATATAATATATAATATATATATATATATATATATATATATATATATATATATATATATATATATATATATATATATGTATGTATATATTTGTTGTTGTTGTTGTTTTGAAAGGCACTGTCCAAAGATATGCCAGTCTATCAGATGGAATTGGTTTTTTTAAAATTCAAACATCTAAAAGATTGTTATCTCTTTTCGTTTTGCTTCCAAACTCAGCTTTCTGCAGCGCTCTTTATCAGCACTAAACCACACGACAATAATTTTAGATTTGGGGGGATTCTAATCAAAATTTAAGTCTGCCTTAAAACAATTACTACCAAACTACGAATGTTTTCCAGCATTTCATTCCGTTCTTTTTTCACCCCACCACTAACACCACCACCATCACTAACAATAACAAATGAAAGCAGTTTAATCATTTGTTCAGAAGTTTCCTCGTCACCAGTACAATCGCGTTGTGTCATATTCAAGTTGTAGAAATGTGTATTCTATCCTACATTCCAACAACCTCAAAGCACTTAATGTTCATATGATGGTAATGGCTTGAAATCTCTGTTAAAGAATGCCCTGACAACACTTAAAAAAAGATTTAACCAGGCCTGAATATGTCCATTTACTTGCATGGATCATGTTGCATTTTTACAAGAAGCATCTTGTCAGCATTCCTTTTATTTCATTTCTTTATTTTGTAGTTTCACAAGGTACAAAAATTTGAATCACCTCGTGCATCAAGTTTCTATTAAGTGAATCACAAACCTGTTCGAAATCGATGGCTAGTAACAATCCTTTATTATAATTAACACTGATTAAATATTCTTTTGCAATAAAACTTGACTAATCTTTACTTATTAATTTGGGTCGTGTCGTTCACAATGCATGTTGCATTCTGTTTTCACTACCGCATTTCCTCGTGAAACGGCCGTCGTTTTTTCTGTCTTTTTTTCAAAAAAGAAAAAAATGTGCAGGTTTCTGCCCTTTAGGCTGGCAGAGAATCATGACAGAAACTTCAGACCAGCTGAGGTGCACTTTGCCTTTCACATTTCCCTCCTGCTCCTCCCGCCCCCTCCACCAAGAAAAACGGAACAAATGAAACCATCCGTTACTAGACTGCTAATTTTGCTGTTATTGTTCAGTCTCAGTGCCTGCCTCTATCTTCATTTGACCTTCAACTTAAAAAATCCGTCTATTCCATGTAATACGGGTGCTTCTTGTCCCATTCTTTTAAGGTTACATCGGTAACTTCTGTTCATACAGACCGGTAAAGTAGTTGAGCTGTTTTGACATATTTTGTGCCCCCCCCCCCCTTTTTATTTTTAGAACCCACCCGTTGCTTGTTAACAGCAAGGTAACGTGTGTGCAAACATAGCTTCTTTCCTCAAGTCCACAAACATTTTTTTCTCACTAATTCAAATACCATCTAACTGTGAGTCTAGTAGTCTTTCATTTTTGAGTTTTACGTTTTCTCGATCTTGTTATCACATCTCCAACCTGTTTTTTTTCCATTTATTTTGTCACACCTTATTTGCAGAAGAAGCGATGTCAGCCTCTGACGGGGTTTCTATTGACACCTGGTTTCTATTGACTCCTGGTTTCTATTTACACTTGGTTTCTGCCTACACTTGGTTTCTATTCACACCTGGTTTTCTGTTTTTGCCCCTGTTGTCGTCGTGTGACTTTTTGTGTCCTGACAGAGGCCCGGAAGACAGGGATCAATCAGGTGTCGCCGTATTTCTGGCTTTTCAAGTTACGAGTGTCATCACCAGGTGGTTTGTGCCCGAGTGTCGTCTTCTGCATTCTTCTCATTGTGCCTCATTCTCCTCATTGTGCCTCATTCTCCTCATTGTGCCGCTGCTGACTGCGGCCATCGATTGTGTGCTCTATTGGCAGAGACTCTCTCCGCAGGAATTCTCTCCTTGTCAGGCTGTTTGGCTATATCAGGCTGTTTTCTGCCTACAGCTTCAACGTGAAGCGTAAACACACACATACAAATCTACGAATAGCTAGATATAGATTACGCCTCGAGGGTGTGTGTTAGAGAGAGAGAGAGAGAGAGAGAGAGAGGAGAGAGAGAGAGGAGAGAGAGAGAGAGAGAGAGAGAGAGAGAGAGAGAGAGAGAGAGAGAGAGAGACTGGTGCCAAAGAGGGGGAAAACAAAAGAAATGAATTAACGGAAGTGGAAGCGTCTTTTTTAAGTCAAGATGTTCGATCGGAAACTCTCCCCCCCCCCCCCCCCCTCCTGCCAGGGAACCTGGCACTGCACAGACAAGCTGACAGCAGTCTGGCCTCGTCGTTCACACACAGGGAGCGCTGTCTGAAAGGGAGGGGTCAGATAGGAACAACAGCTGATAGGAATAAACTGACTGAACAGAACAGAAATGAAACAACAGCTGATAGGAATAAACTGACTGAACAGAACAGAAATGAAACAACAGCTGATAGGAATAAACTGACTGAACAGAACAGAAATGAAACAACAGCTGATAGGAATAAACTGACTGAACAGAACAGAAATGAAACAACAGTTGATAGGAATAAACTGACTGAACAGAACAGAAATGAAACAACAGTTGATAGGAATAAACTGACTGAACAGAACAGAAATGAAACAACAGCTGATAGGAATAAACTGACTGAATAGAACAGAAATGAAACAACAGCTGATAGGAATAAACTGACAGAACAGAACAAAATGAAACAACAGCTGATAGGAAAAAACTGACTGAATAGAACAGAAATGAAACAACAGTTGATAGGAATAAACTGACTGAATAGAACAGAAATGAAACAACAGTTTGATAGGAATAAACTGACTGAATAGAACAGAAATGAAACAACAGTTGATAGGAATAAACTGACAGAAATAAAACAACAGTTGATAGGAATAAACTGACAGAAATGAAACAACAGTAGAGAACAGATAAATGTCTGTTCAACCCCACTTGCTTCACCACCGAGTTTTTGGGCGAAAGTGGCCTAAAGCCGCCTTTTCCTGTGGCGGAAGAGAGAGAGAGAATCACCGGCAGACAGACAGACAGACAGAGAAGAGAGAGACAGAGAGAGAGACAGACAGACAGACAGAGAGGCGGGCAGACAGACACACACACACACACACTCTTTCTCTCTCTCAATTAAATGACATAAAATCCGCACACTTCTTCTGACTAATTTCCACCTACAAACTTTGTACACGGGGCTGAAATCTGATCACTTAATTTACGGCTCGCGGCAGTTTGCACCTAGCCTGTCCTGTTTAAACGAAGCACACTCGGTCGGGTTGCAATGGGTTGCATCAGAAATTCGAGATTGCCACGTCGACAAACCAGATCGAGGCTGTCACGTGACACGACTGGGTCGCCATTGTTGCTTGGACTTGCGCTCTGTTGTGACCACTGTGTTTTACTTGTGTTATTTTAAAATGGCTAAAACGTTACTGAAGAACAGGTTTGTTATTCGAGTCCATAAGTTTTACTTTAACTGCATGTTGTGAAACCGGAGAGATTGTTTTTTAGAAAACGAAAAAAGTGAACTAACTGCTTTGGAAATGAACGGCTATCTTAAAGGTTTGTTGGTTCAAGGAAATGAAACAAGATGTAGCTAGTTTTAATACGTGTTTGACTATTGATGGTGATAAGTTTTATATTTTTAACATAAGATCCGCACACTTATTCTGACTAATTTCTAACCTACAAAACTATGGTAACAGATAGGCTGACACGAGGCCGAAACCTCCGTTTTAATTTACGCTAGCGAGACGCGCTACCTCCGTTACACAGCGCACGGCAAGCGACACAAAAATCAATAAAGCGAGAGACTGGGATTGCCAGTGAGGGTGGGGGTGAGGGGGGCGTATTCATTTCAGGTTGACAGCGCGCTAGGTGTCGTCAGCGAATGTTCTAGAGTGTTACGTGTCACTCCCCTTTGTGACCGCTACGGCAGCAAGACCGGGTTGTATTGTTCTCAGTTTGTATTAGACTTGATTGATTGTTAACTACAGATTCGTGTTCATGTGGCAAGCTGATTCTGTGTATTAAGATGTGTATACTTTTCTACTTTTCTAATTCTAACTAGTTATCTGCCTTCAAGTGTGCCCTTATGCAACTGAATGGCGAATTTTCGAATGTTCTGGCAAAACTAGATAGGGTTAGGCAGACCTTAGTACATCTACCAGTATGGAGAGGAGTAGTGTGTGGCCAGCACTATCTTCATATAAATGCTTTAAATATACAATGCCGGATGTACTACTACTGGCGATTAGAGCTGCCATAAAAGCTTGGCTACAGCAATTACTGCTGTAATTTAGGAGCAGAGCAAACTAGGCCAAACAACCCTATGTGATCGCTTGCCGCCAATGACGTCAGCACCTGCAAAGCTTGGCGGCAAACTAGGTCAAACGACCCTATGTGATCGCTTGACTACAAAGCGCGGCAGCACCAGCAAAGCTCAGCGGCAAACTAGGCCAAACGACCCTATGTGATCACTTGGGGTTGATTGAGGTTGCGCGCGGGACACAGCCTGTTTAGTCACAAAGCAAGAAGTGGCCCTAGGAGTTTACTTTTTGTTTGTTGTGTGTTTTGGCCTACCCCACGCACGCACGTCCCCCCACCCCCACCCCCGGACTGTCTATTGTGTGTTTGTTGTTTGTTTTGTCCTGCCCCCACGCATGCACACCCCCCACCCCCACCTGCCCCACCCCCCACCCACGCATGCACACACTCAAGTTCCTTCTAAGTTTTTAACAGTTATTCTCAAGTTCTTACTTAAGTTACTTCTAAGTTGTCCTTAAGTCATTCTCAAGTTATCCCCAAGTTTTTAATAAGTTCTTGATCAAGTTCTTAATTAAGTTCTTAATAAGTTTTTGATCAAGTTCTTGATAAGTTCTTGATTAAGTCATCCTTTAAGTACAACCAAGTTCTTATTAAGTTATCTTATAATTATCAAAAAAATACAAGCTATGTTTTTATCTTAAATAGTAGATGTCTAATATAGTACACACACGCCTCAAAAAACGCGTCATCGTTGAGGATGTCTTGCTCAGCGTTCTCTGCATAGATCTTAAGGAAGGTTTTACATCCGAAGCAACCGCATTGATTACAATTCGGGTCTATGGAAATGTCTTTTATAGACTCCAGGTCTTTATTTATTGACTTCATCATTTTATAATACGCCATGATCTATTTTTATAAAAAAATTTAAAATATTATTCCATTATAATGGATCAAAATGATGCTTTGTTATTGGCGGTTTTGGCGTGCAGTTGTCTTTTTCTGTATTTAACGTTCAGGTTGTTTTAACTTCTTTCGTTTCTGTTGCCATTGTGTATATATTTTATAGCCATAATAACTGCCCCCAACAGCAGCAAGGGCGCCAAAAATGGCAACAGTTTTAAGTTTAATATTCCATGAAGACTTTGGGGCCCTGAATCACATGGAGTTTTTATAGCTGGCATGAATCAACTTGTTCTGGCGTTGGCGGTGTTATGTTTTCATGATGAGTCATATTCTGTAACATTAATTTTTTTTGTCTGTTCCACTCTGCTAATTTTTTCCTGCTTCAACACGCCCAGGATTTTTAATGGCCTTCACCTGATTCAGCGTTTTCTGCTGATTTTCTAGCTTGGTTACTTTCTCCACCTGATTCAATGTTTCCTGGTTCTGATGATTTTCCGACTCGTTCATTTTGAAGGAAACAAAATCTATATGATTAAAAGTTATTAATCCCATGATCGCTGGCGACAATAATGTTCCAAATCTATAGTATAAATCACACCCTAGAGACTCTAATGACTTTGTTAAAACTGGATCTTGCGTTAAATCATACGTAAGATCTTGTTCAGAATCAATGGGAGCAAATCTACTGACTAGTTTAGTGTACAAACTAAGAACCGTTTGCCCACACTTTTCACCATTCTAGACCCCAGCTGCGCTTCATACCTGTTATGATACTTTAAAATGTCTTGCGGCGACATTTGTTGAATCTGTTCAATGCTGAATTCAGTTCCGAGGAACTGTTTTGTTTTCCCACATGCTGCCAAAGAATACAGCCTCTCCTTTTTGGGCATAATAGCTTGATCATCAACTTGGTCATTCATAAGTTCAGGCAGGTTTAGGCTGCCTTGTAGCTGTAGTAGATCATCACTGTTCATGTTTTTTTAATAATTATAATTATTTTATTTTATAAAAATGAGCACCGAAAAAACTGTTGCTAACCTTGTATACCATTCTGCTGTTATTGGAGGTCTAAGTGTAGGATACTCAATGCTTGGTAAAAGCCTGTTAAGAATTAAACCAGCAGATCTTGGCAAACTAGACTTTGAGGATTCAGCAAAGCTAATTGCTATCATTGCAGCTTCGGTTGCCACGAAAGATTTTCTAGTTAAGCAAGGAATAATTCCAGACAATATAAATATGTAAGAAAAAAATACATTTATAAAAAATGGCTTCACTCGCAATAATGATAGGCGGCGCTGTGGTGAATGCGCTTGCTTTAGCGGCAGTAATTTTGCATTTAGTAAACTGGGAATGACGGCGAGAGAAAAAGACATAACAAAGCTATGGAGGAACTAGCAGCTGCACAAGACGCCTATGAAAGGCAGAGACTTGAGCAGTTAGATTTTATTAATGACACACTGAAAAGACAGGGCATGCAGCTTACATATTATAAAGATGTTGATCAAGCAATAAAACAATATTATCTAGTAACAGGCAAAACCGGTCCAGACATTGCCCCCACCAAAATTTAGCGACTTTTATCATCCATCAGAAAAACAAAAGATGCAAGAAATCGCGTTTATTGTCGTTGGTATGACCGTTGTGTATTTTGTTGCACATAATATTGGCTGAATAAAAAATGAACAAAATCTATTATTCGCCCAAAGGATATTGGAAGGGCATCACAGCAATTAAAAAGCTAAGC
Organism: Conus ventricosus; assembly: GCA_018398815.1. NCBI lineage: Eukaryota > Metazoa > Mollusca > Gastropoda > Neogastropoda > Conidae > Conus > Conus ventricosus. The sequence goes on along the minus strand of JAFLJL010000375.1, from coordinate 2,018 downwards.
CAAGCGGCGGGAGTCAGTGAACAAACAGCGAAGGAATGGTTATCTAAACAAGCATCTGGCAAATTTATTTACCTGCCCCTAGACGAATACAGAGACCACACTTTGTCAATACAACTCCAAACGACACCCATCAATGGATCTTCTATATTTACCCTCTGATAGGATTAGACGAAAAAGATTTAAGTACGCACTCACAGCCATTGACATGGCTTCAAGATACAAAGATGCGGAACCATTAACACAAAAGAGCGCTTCTGCTGTTGCTGTCGCTATACAACTAATATACCAACGAGGGCCACTAACTTATCCTCGCATGATTCAAGTTGATGATGGAAAAGAATTTAAAGGCCAAGTGAATCAATTATTGTTAAAACACAGAGTTACTATTAGAAGAGGCATTCCGGGTGTTCACAGATCACAGGCTTTAGTTGAAAACTTTAACAACAGTTAGCTGAAAGACTTTTCTCCTACCAGTACACAGAGAGCTTATTGACAACTCTCGCAACACAGAATGGGTTAGAAGACTGCCCTCAGTTTTGCGCGCAATGAATAATGAAGAATTTAAAGGGCTAAAGCCAGTACAAGCAATCAAAGAAAAACAATAAATGTTGCTGAAGACGTCAGTTCATCCGGCAAACTATTACCGTTGTTTGAAAGTAAGGTACCTTTATTTTACCGGGAGAAGCAGAAGGGGACACTCGCATCAGGGCAACCGATCCAGTTTGGAGTGTTGACCCGTATGAAATAAAAAGAATTGTAAAGATGAATCCGCCCGTGTATTATTTACGAGAAACTGACACAACAAAACAACCAGCTCCTCAAGATCTTTTGTGAAAGAAGAACTGCAGATAATTCCGCCAGACACAGTTCCGCTTTAATTAATTTACGGTTCTCCAGTGCCCGATTGCATATGAAAACTCCGGATTAACAAACACCCGTTTTGTGTTTGTTCTATCTAACGACTTCTTTGTTACAACTGTTGTGTTGATCTCATGTAGATTAGATCGCAGTTTTACGTTGTCATGATGAAAAGTTTTATTGCCAAACAATGCTTCTTTGTAGTTGTCATGTGATATGTTTGACTGCACAACGCTGCGAGATATTCCCTTTGCTTTCTTAATGATTTTCTCCTGGCTCGAAATACTGTACATTTTTGACCTTAAACCAACAAACTCCTTGATCACCTTTCCAGATAATTCATCCTTCATCTTTCCTAAAACCTTCTTGTTAGTAATTGAATGTAAAGGCGAGTCTTTAGGATAATCGGACGTGTCATATCCATCCTGCATGCCCTTTAGCCACTTCGGTTTCCATGTCTTTATAGATGTCTTCAGTAGGAATATCTATAACAAAACTGTCTGTATCTGTGTAAAGTACTCTGGACTCAGGATACGAGGGCTTAAAGTAGTCATAAAGAAACTCTAACATCAAAAGCTTTGATAATTCTAAAACAGTAAACCCAATAAATACAGGTTTGTCTAATTTGACTTTCTTTTTTTTCATCATTATGCCAAAAAGCGATCATGAAATCTTCTAAAGTCCTGATAATTTGGTTTTGAAGTCAGCTTAATTGCTTCGTTCTCTTTGGTGACAATCTAACATCTTTGCGCTTGTGCGGATTCTCCATAGTCTTTCCAAAACAGCTGTTGTTCATCAACTTGAAAAAGTCTTTTTCTGAAGCATCTGTGGATTTGGTTCTGAGATCAGTGTTCTTCATGATGTATGGTTCATGAACTGTTCTTGATCGAAAGCAATTATGCGATGAACTGCTGTTAGCTTCAAACCATGTCTTAAATAAAATTGTAGAAGTCTGTAATGACAGACATAATTTTTTTTGCCTCGAAGATTAGCACAAGTTTAGGCGCTCTCTTGGATCCATCTTTAGACTTTCTGCTGCTAATGGATAGTCATTATGCAGGTCATGGAGTTCATGAGATATCTAAGTCAACTTCTAGAATGAAACCACGCTGTTGATCAGGCGTTAAACTGCCTAACCACTTAATGCCTTTTAATTATTG
>JAFLJL010000374.1:17500-20747 GCA_018398815.1 Conus ventricosus | reverse complement strand
GGGCATGGAACCAAGTGAATTAGCACAACGAGACCAACAGCTGAAGCGGACCCACACAGCTAAGTGGCCTCAGCAGACAGGACCTCCCTCTAGTGGCCAGCTTCCTCGCTTCAAATGCTCGGCTCGATGGAAAGTAGGAGATGAGCAGGAGTAAGGGCAGAGTGTGGGGTGGTGCGGGTGGGGTCGGTAAGGGGGTGGGATGGAGAGTGAGGAGCTCCGTGTAATCAATTCAATAAAGTTTCACACCTGATACCTCAAAGGGCATGGATGCGGCGTGCCAATCATGGCTCCGATTGGAAAAAGATCACACCGCTCTCCACAGGAGGGCCCATCCCTTCTCTCAGCCCCCTCCCCCCTCCAAGCCCTCCTTCCACCCCTCGTGTCCCTTCTCCAACTGCTCCCCTATCCGCTCTCGACCGTTGCTTATTTCGTGCTTCCATCCTAGTTGTTTCCGGCCAGTGCTTCCTCATCGTTGGCGATTACCTTAGCCACATACGCTGACACCCACTCTCTCTCTCTCTCTCTCTCTCTCTCTCTCTCTCTCTCTCTCTCTCTCTCTCTCTCTCTTCTCTCTCTCTCTATCTCTCTCTCTTTCTCACACACACAAACACACACACACACACAACACACACACACACACTCACACACACACACACAACACAAACACACACACACACACTAACTTCAGTCGGCAGACGCAGGAGGAAAGCTAGCATCATCACATTTCTTTGATTATGCCTATAGAGGAAAGAAGAAAAGATGATGATGTTGTATGGGACAGGCACTGTCCCAAGGCCAGGACCGACAGTGAAGCGGACCCTTACGTGCGTTGCGCGCACACACACACACACACACGCACGCACACACGCACAAGCACGACGCTCGCACGATCGTCCCCCCCGTCCCCCCCGCTCGCAAAACGCGCGCCACGGGCACGCACGCACGCACGCACGCACGGCACGCACGCACGCACCTCACTCACCACACACACACACACCACACCTCACACACTCACACACAGCAGGGGTTTCCTATTTAAGCACTTTACAGAGACGTAGGTGATTGAATTTGTGTAGGAAAATAACTTGCTTCGTGCTAAATGGTCGAACGTAGGTAGATTTGGAGGGAAAGTAGGCATTGTCTTCTAGATACGGTAGCAGTGTTATAGGCATCTGTATTTGCCACACCAACAAATTGTTGAATGCGTCATACAAATGAACGTTGGAGAATTCACAATACCCGGACACATGTCCTGTGCATTTACAATATATGTACCAAAAAATAGCCAGCTAAACGAAAAGGAGAGATAACCTTCGATCCGTCACGTTTATAATGAACTTTCTTCCACTTTTGATGTGCGTATGGTTTAATAATGCTCTGTACGTGTGTGTGTTGTGCGTTGCTGTGCGTGCGTGCGTGCGTGAGAGACACACCACACACACAAACACACCACACACACACACACACACACACACTCACACTCACAACACTCACACACACAAGAGAACTTTTTCTCCACGGAGTGTCTTTTCTCTGCGGCTTACTCATGTCGTGGTGAGCTTATCTATTATGGAAAGACGTGAAACCCAGAGCACGAAGAGACCATTCACTGTCATGTCAAACCACACAACCCGTTCACCCCGCCCCCCCCCCCCCCCCCCCCCACCCCCCCACCTCAGGCCCCCTGTTTGTGTGTGTGTGTGGCGCGCGCGCGTTGTGTAAACGCGCGTGTGCCGGCAAATAGAGAGAGAGAGAGCAAAGTCACTTTTGTCGCGGTGCTGGTGGTACACCGGATTCTGTAGAGAATGTGGTGCAAGTCATTATTGTACAGGCACACGCGCGGCGCGCGCGCGCGAACACACACACACACACACACCCCCACCACCGACCACACACTCACACACACCACACACACAAAGAACGGGCCAACATATACAGTCTTTTTCACTTGATACTTGACTCTCTCTCTCTCTCTCCTTCTCTCTCTCTCTATCTCTCTCTCTCTCTCTCTCTCTCCTAACTGAAAAATGTCTCGACTTCCTTAAAATATGGTCAAACTGGGCAAAACATAAGGTTAATATTGGAATCATATATATGAACTCACTCACACACCACACACACGCACGGCACGCACGCACGCATGTCGTCGGTCGCAAGCGCGAGCGCACACAACATCACACGCACGCACGCACGCACGCGCACGCACGCTTGTCGCTCGCTCGCAAACGCCGCGGACACACACACCCCCACCCCCCCCCCCCCCCCCCCCCAGCCAACACACACACACACACACACACACAGCAGGGGGTTTCCTATTTTTAAGCCATTACCGCTTTTGATTGAAGCGGTTGTGCTGTGAGAGATGGACGCAGGCTGACTTCAAGTGTTTTTGCACATATTGCATATGCAGCCTGCATGTGAAGTGTTGATTGTGTCCCAGTAACATAGCTGGCCATGAAAGAAAGGGGCCCCAAGTGAAGGAAACAACATAGAGGGAGCACAGCGCAGCTCACCTGATTTCATCGTAATCAAACACCGGTAGTAGTCCATGTCCATTTGGGTGACCTACACCGGCAGGCTATTGTCTGGACGTCAGTAAGGCGGGTAGTTCTTCTGTCTCTGTCTGTCTGTCTGTCTGTTCTGTCTCTCTCTCTCTCTCTCTCTCTCTCTCTCTCTCTCTCTCTCTCTCTTCTCTCTCTTCTCTCTCTTTCTCTCTCTCTCTGTGTGATGTTAGGTGCTGTGTAAGAAACACAATTGAGGTTCCTTTGCGCTCGTTCCACTCGCTCTCTCTCTCTCTCTCTCTCTCTCTCTCTCTCTCTCTCTCTCTCTCTCTCTCTTCTCTTCTCTCTGTGTGTGTGTGCTGTTTAGGTGTGTGTAAGAAATACATGCCTTGAGGTTCCTTTGCGCGCTCTCTCTCTCTCTCTCTCTCTCTCCTCTCTCTCTCTCTCTCTCTCTCTCTCTTCTCTCTCTCTCTCTGTGCTGTTAGGTGCTGTGTAAGAAACATACCTTGAGGTTCTTTGCGCTCTCTCTCTCTCTCTCTCTCTCTCTCTCTCTCTCTCTCTCTCTCTCTCTCTCTCTCTCTCTCTCTCTCTCTCTCTCTGAGAAATACACCGACAGGGGGGGTTCTTATACAGGTAATGTGCAGTGGCAGAAACGGAGCGCAATCAATTATCCCACACACCACCAGACAAAAAAGAGGTAGACGGTTCGGACAAATATTTTTAATTCACATTACAATCACTCACTC
>JAFLJL010000374.1:0-12500 GCA_018398815.1 Conus ventricosus | reverse complement strand
TTGTCCCCAACATCTTTAGCGGCTCTGGCTTTAGAATTTTGTCTGTGCTGCCACTATGAAAAGTATCAGAGTAGCAGAGTTTGAGGCGCTTCAGTACAAATGTGATGCGTATCTGTATGTATTGAATGGTTGATTAAATGTGGGTCTTGGACACAGGGCACCATGGCCTAGTTGAAGTGGTACTGCAGGGTGATGTAGGCGCCTGACCCACAGAGACAGATGCCAGTTCAGGGCAAGTCTGTCTTGTTAGCCTCAGAAAACCAAAAACTGACCTATTTTGTGTTCTTCTACGTTACTTCTCTTAGTTAAGCAGGAAGAAATGCAAGTGATGGAAATAACTGCTGATCATTTCTTAGTTTCAAAATGAGATGACTGTAATTGAAACATGTTTTAAAATGGATTTTAAAGTCAGTCCGCCAGTTAACAGGGACAAACAAATTACAAGATAAAACACGGCGCGTTTCGACCTCTTAGGTCTTGTTCAGGCAAGAAAAACAACATGCAGGACAATGAAAACGAAGAAAGATCAATCACTTATCTCCTTAAATTCGACGTATCTGAATGTTGTTTTTTCTCGCCTGAAGAGGTCGAAACGCGTCGTGTTTCTTCTTGTAATTTGTCTCTGTAAAGTGGTGGGTTTACTTTAAATTCCTTTTGAAAATTTATCATTTCATGTTCATACGTCTTCCTTGACCAACTCTGTATCATTTTAATCTGTAACATGATACTGACTGGTTTAAGTCTCAGCGCAGTGTCAAATTTTGGTGTGTTGATCTCAACCAGAATGGTTTCCCTTCCACATTTTCTCAGTATTACTGGCCACTTTGCTGTTGAATGCATCCCCAATTTGCGTAATATTCTGTGGGAGTGGTAAGCATTCTAAAAGAGCTTTTCACAGATTCTTAGTCAACAACTTCCACAGAAGGGTGTTCAGAACGGTTTGGGGAAAGGAGGGAAGCCAGGTGTTGTCAGGTCAAAATTTAATGATCATAGTTGATTTTCTGGTTAAGTTATCACATGGTGACATTGTTGTGGCTGTCCTGTCTGTATGTGTGTGTGTGTGTGTGTGTGTGTGTGTGTGCGCGCGCGCGCGCGCGCGTGCGTGCGTGCGTGCGTGCATGTGTGTAGAACTGAGTGATTGAAAGCAAATGTTGATGTTGCTTCTGTAGACTATGAACATGAAATAAATCGTCCCACTTCAGATGAATGTCGTATGATGTGGCTGTTGCGTTTCCTCTCTCCTGTCGTGTTCCTTACGATTGCCTCTTTCCCCAAAGCGGTTCATGGAGATGATTGTTAGAAAAGCTCCCCGGTGGAACCCACCCTTCCTGACGTCACTCATTTCTGACGCAGATCCGCCAGGGAAGGGTGTGTGTGGAGCGCCCAGTTTCCGCCTTCTGACTTGGGCCATCATTTCCACTGAGAACATGCGGTGCACAATAGGGCAACCGTGTGTGGTTTGTGTGTGTGTGTGCGCGTGCGCATGTGTGTGTGTGTGTTGTGTGTGTGTGTGTGTGTGTTGTGTACGCGCGCGCACGCGTGTGTGGGTGCGTGTGTGTGTGTGTGTCTGTCCATGACAAGGCGCAAGTAAAGAGTAAGGCCGAGGTTGGGGGTCGTGCTGTTGATGGGCTTCTAACGTGCACTGTGCAGGGCGGTGGTTGTGCGAACTGGGTGGATGTGGAGAGGGGCGGACACGTATGGGGGTGTGTGCAGACGTTCACGGTGTGGTCAAGACATTAAGCCAACTGTTGGCCCAGACGTTCCTGATCCGATGTGCAGGATGTTGGTTTAGCAGATGGCGGTAACAGATGCCACCCGACCACCCCCACCCCCATCCATCCTTCTTCACTTACCCATCGACCATCCTACCCACAAATCGGCAGTCTCTCTGTGCTATGGTTTGTGGGAGTCTAGTCATCGTGTGCCTATGGGGAAACTGTCCTCTTTTTTTTTTTTTTCCTTTTTTTTTTCTTTTTTTCTTTTTTTTTTTTTTTTGGTTTGTTTGATAGAAAAGACATCTTTCACCGCCGGTTGAGAAAGGCTTGTGATCATTAGGCGTGGACCATAATGATTACAGTACACTTCGATGGGAAAGACGGGGGAGCGCGACATGACGAGCTAAGCTAGAAGAGCTAACAGCAGTCAGTCTATCCAGTTTGGCTAGGCCGTCTGATCCTTATTGGTCCTACGGGTTTGGGTTGATAGTGTACATAGAACGGGTCATCGGTTCTCGTCACAAGGATGGCATGTTGACATGGACCATTGTCCTGAACTGTATCCTTGCGTTGCGTGGGGGGGGGGGGGGGGGGGGGGGGGGGGGGGGAGATAAGAACTGCTCAGACTTGTCGCCGTCATCTGCCTGTAATCTCCCTCAGTCCGTGGCCACAAGGATCATGGGAAGGGGAGGAGATCAACCCAGCTTGGAGTTCTCTTCCTTTCTGCTGGCCTCTTTCCCCCGTGGGATTCTGTTATCGTTATCCATCGTTGGTCTTTGACACAAACGTGGAATCATTCTGAAATTGCATGGTCCATGTAGGCCATGGACCTCATTGAAAGTCATCGATTTTTTATTCCAGCGATTTTCCAAGACCAGAATGTCTTGGAATGCTGGTTCCTGTTACGGAGAAGTCATGGAATGCTGGTTCCAGTCAGGAGAAGTCATGGAATGCTGGTTCCAGTCACGGAGAAGTCATGGAATGCTGGTTCCAGTCACGGAGAAGTCACAGAATGCTGGTTCCTGTTACGGAGAAGTCATGGAATGCTGGTTCCTGTTACGGAGAAATCAGGGAATGCTGGTTCCAGTCACGGAGAAGTCATGGAATGCTGGTTCCAGTCAGGGAGAAGTCATGGAATGCTGGTTCCTGTTACGGAGAAGTCATGGAATGCTGGTTCCTGTTCGGAGAAGTCATGGAATGCTGGTTCCTGTTACGGAGAAGTCATGGAATGCTGGTTCCAGTCAGGGAGAAGTCAGGAAATGCTGGTTCCAGTCAGGAGAGAAGTCATGGAATGCTGGTTCCAGTCAGGGAGAAGTCATGGAATGCTGGTTCCAGTCAGGGAGAAGTCAGGGAATGCTGGTTCCAGTCACGGAGAAGTCATGGAATGCTGGTTCCAGTCAGGAGAAGTCATGGAATGCTGGTTCCTGTCACGGAGAAGTCATGGAATGCTGGTTCCAGTCACGGAGAAGTCATGGAATGCTGGTTCCAGTCAGGGAGAAGTCATGGAATGCTGGTTCCAGTCACGGAGAAGTCATGGAATGCTGGTTCCAGTCAGGGAGAAGTCATGGAATGCTGGTTCCAGTCACGGAGAAGTCATGGAATGCTGGTTTCAGTCATGGAGAAGTCATGGAATGCTGGTTCCAGTCCCGGAGAAGTCATGGAATGCTGGTTCCAGTCCCGGAGAAGTCATGGAATGCTGGTTCCTGTCACGGAGAAGTCGGGGAATGCTGGTTCCTGTTACGAGAAGTCAGGGAATGCTGGTTCCAGTCCCGGAATAAGTCATGGAATGCTGGTTCCAGTCAGGGAGAAGTCATGGAATGCTGGTTCCAGTCACGGAGAAGTCAGGGAATGCTGGTTTCAGTCATGGAGAAGTCATGGAATGCTGGTTCCAGTCACGGAGAAGTCATGGAATTATGGGCGCAGTCACGGAGAAGTCATGGAATGCTGGTTCCAGTCTCGGCATTCAGAACGAAGCCGTCAAGAAACAGAAATGCTTTGTGAGAGCGCACGTGTGTCGGAGTGCAAAAATATAATGAACGTTTAATCCGCCACAGACGTCACCGAAACGGCAGTTTAGTTCTTTTTTCAATAACCGTAGAAAAATGCACATCAGTTGTCAAAATAGCCAGTTTGTGGTCATGGAAATGGCTTTAAATGCCATTGAAAAAGTCTGTTAACATCATGGAATTTTGAGCGGGCTGTATATAACTATAAAAGATGTCAATAATGGACACGGATGAGTCAGAGCCCGAGTGCTCTTTTATGATCGCATTTCTTACTGTCTTGATGAAAAATGGCCACAACCTGCGAGGAATATGGGCCTTAGAAGGTGGAGGTTCATGGGGGATTGCCATATCATCACCTTATCATCATCATCATCATCATCATCATCATCACCACCTTTTGGAGATGTTACTGCTTTGATAGCTGTTGCCATGATGATAAGCTTTGGGATGGGGGGAGGGTGATAATGATGATGACCGTCGTCCTCCACGTTCGTGCCACACGTGCGATGGGGGGGCAAGGCAGGGCAGGAGGGCAGCCACGACACTCCGTCAGCTGGGAGGAAGGAGATTCGTGCAGGCTGCACACCAAAATGAATGCGCAGAGGCCCTGCTCAAGGAGTCCAGTATTTATATTAGACTGGCGCAGTTAGATCGTTTTGAGAATATTTATTGTGTGTGAAAGTTGGTTCTCCTCATTTTCTTTCATATGGCCATCCACGGTACAAGCCAGGTGGTTCCAAGCAGACAGATTAAAATCAAAGGAATGGGGACTATTTGGGGGCTTCCAGCTGGTGCAAAGTAGGGTCACGGGTGAGTGCAAAAGGCCTGAAATGTGCCGTGAACTAAGGGGAAGGTGATTTGTTTGAATATTGTTTGTGATTTCATCGGTAAACCCCCCAACAAGGGAAATAATTGGTGGGGAGTTGTTTCTTTCATCAGTTATCAGTTTAACATTAAATGCTGGCTTTAAATTTATGTTAGGCCTCAAACGCTTACATGGATTATAATAGTGTTTTAGTGCACAGGGCATTGTGGCGTGAGGCCTCAAAACGCTTGACATGGATTATAAAGTGTTTTTAGTGCACAATCCTAATGGTGGTGTGTGGCCTCAAAACGCTGACATGGATTATTAATAGTGTTTTAGTGCACAATCCTAATTGTGGCGTGAGGCCTCAAAACGCTGACATGGATTATAATAATGTTTATTGCACAATCCTAATGGTGGTGTGTGGCCTCAAAACGCTGACATGGATATAATAGTGTTTTTGTGCACAACCTAATTGCGGTGTGAGGCCTCAAAATGCTTGCATGGATTATGATAAATAGTGTTTTTTAGTGCACAATCCTAATTGTTGGTGTGAGGCCTCAAAACGCTGACATGGATTATAATAGTGTTTTAGTGCACAATCCTAATGGTGGTGTGTGGCCTCAAAATTCTGACATGGATTATAATAGTGTTTTAGTGCACAATCCTATGGTGGCGTGAGGCCTCAAAAAGCTGACATGGATTATAATAGTGTTTTAGTGCACAATCCTAATTGCGGTGTGAGGCCTCAAAATGCTTGCATGGATTATGATAAATAGTGTTTTAGTGCACAATCCTAAATTTTGGCGTGAGGCCTCAAAACGCTGACATGGATTATAGTAGTGTTTTAGTGCACAATCCTAATTTGTGGGTGTGAGGCCTCAAAACGCTGACATGGATTATAATAGTGTATTAGTGCACAATCCTAATTGCGGTGTGTGGCCTGCACGCAGGGCAGGGCGGGGAAGAAAGCAGACACGCAGCAGTTGTGCTGCACGCCTTTGATTCGCTTGTAGACATTTGTACCGTGCTACCTCGCTTGTAGACTTTTTGTACCGTGCTACCTCGCTTGTAGACATTTGTACCGGGCTACCTCGCTTGTAGACATTTGTACGGGCTACCTCGCTTGTAGACATTTGTACCGGGCTACCTCGCTTGTAGACATTTGTACCGTGCTACCGCGATAGGGGGCGATTGGAGGCAAAAGAAAACCTGTGTGGAGAGGGGGGTGGGAGGAGGATGGGGAGGGGATAATGGTGTTGACATGTCAATTTGTTTTGGTGAGTGGAGGGGGCGGGGAGGGAGGGGGTGAGAGCCCAGATCTGGCAGAGGGTGGGGTCGAGGCAGAGGGAGGCAGGGTGGTCTGCAATGGGTGGTGGTGGACCAGTGGGGGGCTAAATAGGGAGGGGGGGGGGGGGGCTGTACTGCTGGTGTGTGTGTGTGTGTGTTGTGTGTTGATGGATGGGGGCTGGTTGCCTTACCTCTCTCTATACGGTGTACACAGAGACGGTCTGTCCCACTGTCTGTCTTGCTGGTGGTGGTAGGAGGAACGAGGGTCTGTCCCACTGTCTGTCTTGCTGGTGGTGGTAGGAGGAACGACGGTCTGTCCCACTGTCTGTCTTGCTGGTGGTGGTAGGAGGAACGAAGGCCTGCAGCCTCTCATTCATTGATCATTCATTATGCGCTGCGTGCTCAACCTGAAAGCGCGCATGCGTGCGAGCGCACGCGCGTGAGATGCGAACGCACGCTCGTGCTTTCCTCACACACTCAGACACCCCAAACACACGCGCGCGCGCGCGCGCCGCACGCACGCACACGCACACACACACACAGAGAGCATAATGTGGGATGTACTGCATCGGTTCGCATCTCTCCCCTCTCCCCTCTCTCTCTCTCTCTCCTCTTCTCTCTCTCTCTCTCTCCCTCTCCTTCCCTCCCACCCTACTTACTTACCTTCCTTTTCTTTCTTTCTTTTTTTCTTTCTTTCTTTCTCTCTCTTCTCTCTCTTTTCTTTCCCCCTGTGCCCTCTCGTTCACCCTGTACTGCCTCGTTTCCCAAAACTCTAACAGATATCGCCCAGTCTATCTGCGTCTGTTCCTTGCTTTCTCTGGCAAGGCCACGACAGTTTGTGGTGAATGTAAACAGGGTTTTCTTGCCACCCCCCCCTCCACCCCCCCCCCCCCCCACACCCTTAGCCCCCCTCCTCCCCCTCTCCCCCATCAGCATCTTGCTGATCCAGCTGCGAGGGCTTTTTTTTTTTTTCTCGTCGCTCTTCTTTCCCTTTTTGGCTCCTTAACTTTCACCTTTTGATGACTTGGCAACCATCCCAGGCATCCTGATAGCCTGGGAATGATAAGCTGGCTCCTCCGGCCCCCCGCCAGTTAGCAAGAGAAAGTCACATCTCCCCAAGGTCAACGTTTGTGTGTTGGTTTGGTTTGGTTGGCTGGCTTGCTTGTGTGTTGGTTTGTTGGCTGGCTTGTTTGTGTGTTGGTTGGTTTGTTGGGTGGCCTGTTTGTGTGTTGGTTTGTTGGCTGGCTTGTTTGTGTGTTGGGTTTGGGTTTTTTGGCTGGCCTGTTGTGTGTTGGTTAGTTGGCTGGCCTGTTTGTGTGTTGGTTAGTTGGGTGGCCTGTTTTGTGTGTTGGTTGTTGGCTGGCCTGTTTTGTGTGTTGGTTAGTTGGCTGGCCTGTTTGTGTGTTGGTTAGTTGGCTGGCTGTTTGTGTGTTGGTTTGTTGGCTGGCCTGTTTGTGGTGTTTGGGTTTTTTGGCTGGCCTGTTTGTGTGTAGGTTTGTGGCTGGCTTGCTTGTGTGTTGGTTTGTTGGCTGGCTTGTTTGTGTGTTGGTTGGTTGTTGGCTGGCCTGTTTGTTTTGTTGGTTTGTGGCTGGCTTGTTTGTGTGTTGGTTGGTTTGTTGGCTGGCCTGTTTGTTGTGTTGGTTAGTTGGCTGGCCTGTTTGTGTGTTGGTTAGTTGGCTGGCCGTTTGTGTGTTGGTTAGTTGGCTGGCCTGTTTGTGTGTTGGTTAGTTGGCTGGCCTGGGTTTGTGTGTTGGTTAGTTGGCTGGCCTGTTTGTGTGTTGGTTTGTTGGCTGGCCTGTTTGTGTGTTGGTTTGTTGGCTGGCCTGTTTGTGTGTTGGTTTGTTGGTTGGCCTGTTTGTGTGTTGGTTTGTTGGCTGGCCTGTTTGTGTGTTGGTTTGTGGCTGGCCTGTTTGTGTGTTGGTTTGTTGGTTGGCCTGTTTGTGTGTTGGTTTGTTGGTTGGCCTGTTTGTGTGTTGGTTTGTTGGCTGGCCTGTTTTGTGTGTAGGTTTGTTGGCTGGCTTGTTTGTGAGGAGTACACACACAGAGGAGGAGGAGATCATCCACCCCACACTAGCCCTCCTTCTGCCCCCCCCCCCCCCCATTCTTTTACAATCTCTCTCTTTCTCTCTCTCTCTCTCTCTCTCTCACACACACACACACACACACACACACACACACACACACACACACACACACACACACAGAATTTTAGTAATGCTTGCAATCAAACGGTTGGCTTACAAATGGCGCACAAAACATTTCAAACTTCGCTCTTGTTAACTTCGCTCTTTTTTTTCTTTCTTTCTTTAAACAAGCACTCTTCAGAATCCACGTTAAGGTTTCTCGTTAACTTTCTGAGCGTGAACACGCTCCATATTTTGAGTCCTTATTGAGTCAAGTTGAGGGGCGAAGATGCCCTGAAGCCCTGACCAGCGCCACGTATGAAAGGAGCTCTCCACCCCATGCACAGAGCCAAGCCAGTCCTTATGACAGGCAAAGTCAAGTCGACCCCACTACCCACACCTACCTCCTACCAATGTGAACACAGCGCAGCCTCCCAAGGCTGGTGCAGGACTGCTCTCCGTTGGTTCCTTTGGCGGTTGAGGACCTTACTTTTCTGGGTTCTACCCGCACCCTCGGGTGTACCTTTTTCTTGTCTGCCTTTTCGCCGACTCTGGGGGAAGGTCCAGAGACGGTGAGGAAAGACCCGCTGTCCGCAGGGAAAGTCCTGTTGACAGCGCGAAAGACTGTGACCCGGGATTCTCTTCAGAGAGCACGCAAGGCCTCATGTTGAAAGCTTGTCAGTGTCTGGAGTTGTGCTGTCATCACCTGTCGGCGGAACAGCAACGAGCAAGGCAACGGGATGCACACGGCAGTTGCTTGGCGATGGCGTTGTTGTTTTTTTGCTGCAATCATGAAATACGGGCTGGTACACCCATGGGAACGCTCCCGTGGAGGTTCTGTCGTGTCACATCCGGTGACCATCACACAATGGCATCTGCCAGGGAGCAGTTATGTCCCTTCACGTGTTAATGGCATGCCCTGTGTGTGCCTGCACCCTATGTGAACACAGCGCAGGCTTCAAGGGGGGTGCGGGATAGCTCCCCGCTGCTCTGTTTTGCCGTTGAGGACAGAACTTCTCGGGGTCCTACCTGCACCGTCAGGTGTATGTGTTTCTTCTCCCCTCCTGTCTTTTTCTTTCATTTTGTGCTCGCGCCTCGTCACCTTTCAGCAGAGGAGAGAGCACGAGAGAAGAGGTGGTGGTTTTAGCAAAGACTGGACGCTTTGCTGCAGCTCAGTGCACATTTCCATACCCACAAGAACTCGGTTCATCTCTCTCCTCTCTCTCTCTCTCCCCTCTCTCTCTCTCTCTCTCTCTCTCTCTCTCTCTCCCTCCCCCCCCCCCTCTCTCTCACCTCTCCTCTCCTCCTCTCTCTCTCTTTCTCTCTCACAACCTCTCTCTCTCTCTCTCTCTCCCTGTCACGGACGAAAAAGGGAAACAACCCAACTTGGGGAGTCGCCAGCCAAATTTGTTCGGACATAAGTCCAAACTCAAACATTCTAGGCGCCACGTAAACCGGGCCCATGGTTCGGATCCGGCCAATTAACTTAGTGGAGAGGTTTCACCGAGACGGTCCGACCCACCCAGACTGACTAAGCCGTTTGACCGACGCCTCGATGTCTAGCGAGAGGAGTCGCAGAGCCGAGCTCAGACCATCTGGCCACTTTGTGGAACCAGCGTCATTGTTACTCAGACGTCGTGGCGCCCACCCAGACTCAGCTGGCCAATTTACACTGACCAGTGTCCACGACTTAAGCCACACGGCGCCAGTCAAGTAGGAAAGGGGGGAAGGTAGTGTGTGGTGGGGGTGAAATCTGGCTAATCAATTAAATGACCAATTGACCACCACAGAGAGTAACGTGTGTAGGCGTGACTGTTTATGATTTGAACATCCAATGGAATTAGAGGGGGATAAACTTCGGGTGTCAGGGCGGTAAAAATACTGACCAATGGTACTCGCCCTTTTCGGACAGATCGGAACGAATAAGAAAGATTGAGAGAGAGAGAACGGGAGAACGGGAAGAGAACGAACAGAGAGAGAGAGAGAGAGAGGTTCTGAGTGGAGCTCTGCAGGAGAGAAGGGCAGAGAGAGAGAGAGATGAGGGGAGGAGAGAAGAGAACCAAGTTGAGAGATTAGCATGAGATAGTCTGCAGAGGAAGGACTGAGGAGAGATGTGGAGAGAGAGAGAGAGTTGCTAATTAATGAAGAAGAAAAGAAAAAAGAAAAGAAAAGCAACCATGTCCATTTGATAAGAGCAGACTAGAAGAAGAGAGAGAGAGAGAGTGCAATGCGTTAATGCAGGAAGAAAGAAAGGAGAACAGATCGATGTTGATAGTCACTGTTCTACCCTAACCGGGGGTTCGACCTCATACCTGGGAGCGTCACTTCGCCAAGCAGAACCACAGACCAACGCCAAAAATCTCACCTGACCAGCGCCATCAGACCAAAACCAGTGCCAGCAGTTGTGTCGTGTTGTGAAAGTGACAGTGAAAAGAAAAGAAAAGAAAAAAAAAGAAAAGTGATTCGTGAATAGTTAAGATCACACTGGCCAGGTAAGAGAAATCTGTTTAACCCGGTTAGTTAATGATGTTTTAGATAAATATTTGTGAAGTTCAGGAAAGAGAGAATGTTTTATTTCATTTGATTTCCCTATGCATTGATGTTCGTTCTATTAACATGTGTAGTAAAGTTATAGACTTTACTAGTGGTTTGATGTGACGAATGCATGATATATGAATGAGATCGTAGCAAGCTGTGAGTGTGTTTGGGCTGTGCGCTAGTCCTTCCACCACTGACATTTCACCGAGGGTTTACACTCCCTCCCCCCCTCTCTCCCCTCTCTCTCACCTCTCCTCTCTCTCTCTCTCACAACCTCTATCTCTCTCTCTCTCTCTCTCTCTCTCTCTCTCCTCTCTCTCTTTTCCTCTCTCTCTCCTCTCTCTCTCTCTCTCTCAAATTGGCAAGTTCTACATGTGTGTGTGTGTGTGTGTGAGAGAGAGAGAGAGAGAGAGAGAGAGAGAGAGAGAGAGAGAGAGAGAGAGGGGATACAAGGAAAAAAGGGACATGAGGGGTGCCTATTATAGCTGGGGCGGAGAGGAGGAGGATGGGGGAGACTCTCATGTGCATGCTGCAACATGCACGTCATTCTCGTTCCACTTTCTGTTTGAACGTGTTTGACTGGAATTTTGTAATGATGATGTGACTTTTTTCTGGCATTTTTTTGTAGTGTGTGTGTGTGTGTGTGTGTGTGTTGTGTGGTGTGGTGGGGGGTTTTTGATGATGACGTATCCTTGTTGTCGTTATTGCCGTGTTTTATGTAATGAGCAATGTATGCACACACAGGGCCACACACACACGCACCATGTGCACACACACACACACACACGCGCGCACACACACACACACACACACACACACACAACACACAACACACACCACACAACACACACACACACACACACTACTCACTCACTCACTTGCACACATCCAACGTTCTCTCTCCCCCTGATGATCACTACAGCCGCTGCGGAAGTGTGTGTGTGTGTGTGTGTGTGTGTTTTGGTGTGTGTGTGTGTGTGTGTGTGTGTGTGTGGTGTGTGTGTGGGGTGAACGTCTACCTGTCTATATCTATATGTCAGTCTATCTATCTATCTATCTACCTGTCTGTCTGTCTATCTAACGGCCTACCTACCTATCGATGTACAATCACACAGTGGTCAATCATGGTCTCTCTTGGCACAGGAATCATCGTTTTTAGTACAACAGATCTGTCTTTTTCGTTTCTTCTTCTTCTTCTTCGTCTGTGTTGACATTGCACGATGTGAGACACAAACATTTGACCGCAAGTCCCTGAAAACCCTGTTCAGGGGTGTCCCACCTGATGTGATCTTTGAGCTTCTGGAAAAGATCAAACATTTGACGGCAGAGTCCATGAAAACCCTGTTCAGAGATGTCCCACCTGATGTGATCTTTTTAGCTTCAGAAAAAAATCAACAATTTTTATCTGATCTAAGATTTAAAGGAAGAAAGATTTTTAACGAAGGTTTTGGTACACTTTTAAAGAGATGTGTGAAAGGTTTTCCGTGTGTGTGTGTGTGTGTGTGTGTTTTGTTTGTTGTTGTTTTTAATGACTTGTGAGTTGATTTTAACGTGGTGACAGCCCTGATATGGCCCTTTGCGGTCGGCTGGGCTATAAGCAACATTATCTACCTTCTTCTTCGTCCTCTTTCTCCTCCTCCTCTTCTTCTTCGTCCTCCTCCTCCCCCTCCTCTTCTTTTTTCTTTTTCTTCTTCTTTTCTTCTTCTTCTTCTTTTCCTTCCCTCTCTCCTGTCCCTCTCATCCCCGCCTCCCTCGCTCTCCACCCCTGTGTTATGTGTGTATGCCTCATTGTTGTACACATTGTTGCCGTTTTAGAACTTAGTGAATCAAGACTGCTTGATAATGGTCACCATGACAACATAGGTCTCGAGTTGTTTTTAAGTTGTCGGAACAGCAAAGTGGAAAACAGTTGGTTTTCTTCTCCTGACTGTTTATGACCAGTTGATCACAGATGGAGACTGAGATGCATCGGGGAGACCGGAGTGAGCCTTTCAAGGGATGAATATGCACCTGGGCCCTTCGT
>JAFLJL010000373.1:0-18992 GCA_018398815.1 Conus ventricosus | reverse complement strand
TGAAATCTCCTTCATGGTTGCCGCTTCCTTATTTTTTCGTCACTGATCTATCAATCAGGCCTGTTTACTAACCTGTAAACCTTGTGGCCTTTTGGCTCATCGGATGTGGTGAAGCGCATATGGACTGGTCCGCATACAGCGACGCGACCTTGATGAAACATGATTGTGGATGACGAAAGTCGATGGCGGAGAGAGGCGTGAGTTGCTTCCCTTCCCACCGAACGCTCTCCAGAGCTTGGCATCGATGACGGCCTACATGTTGAAGAGAGAGAAGTGACTAATGTTGGTCGTGATGTGTAACGAATAGTGATTTCCCGTTTCAATACCAGTGACTGAGAGAAGGATTTGGTACATCCAGTTGTAAAAAGGGTCTGTATAAACACTATCTCACGATATATATATATATATATATATATATATATATATATATTATATATATATATATATATTATATATATATATATATATAATCAGAGTTAAAAAGCCACTCAGGACGTAAAAAGTGCTCAACCATGTAGGTTTTAACCTCTTCATTTTAAAATCCTATTTTAAACTGGTATACATATATATATATATATATATAGTTAAAAGAAGTTAAAAGAGGAATCTTAAAACTATCTACAAATTTGTTTCGAGCGTGTTGCGCTGTCATCAGGATGGCCCTCGGTTTGCCCACCGCCGATGTTATATAGCGTGTGGGCTCCCGTTTGCGGTTGTTTGCACGTGCGGGTTGGCTGCACGTGTTTTTGGGGGCTTTCAGGTTTTTGTTTTGGATGTGTTCACTAACAACGATTTCCATTTATGCCTGTAGTTGTTTACTATTTCTGTTTTGGTGTTTAAAGTTGCTAAGTCGCTACATTAGAGCCACACCAGATTACCTCCAAATGTTGGGTTTTGGGTTTTTTGGTGCATTGTGTGTCTTTTCATGGTCTTATCAAGAGCTCCAAACCTGGTGATGTGATGTTGCATAATAGCAGAGATAAAGCGAAAAAACACTTGTGGCACAGAGCAAGATTACCTATGTGTTTGGAGCAACAGCCGAACACCCCGCTTTAACCAACTGTGCTGAGAAAGAGGATATGTTAAGGAAAGGAAGGGAGGGTAGGCCACCTCCGTACACTTGGCTGATACTCTCCCCTGCTGTGAAAGATAAGGGCCAGCAGTAGAGGAAAAACGTCTGCCTTCCTCATTACACTGATTTATGGCCTGCTCTGCCATGTGGGAGGGGAGAGGCTAGGAGGGTCAGATAAGGAGCACTACACCAGGCTTACCACTGGAAGTCTGGTGTGCTGCAAATTATGAAGAGCCCTGCGATGCAGTTTTCAAGCAAGGAATGACTATTTTTGTAAATGTGTGTTTTTATGTTTTCTGTTGAATACTACTTGATGCTGCTAACAGCACTTATACATTACAACTTGAACTTGAACCATTGTGAGTTATGTGACTATAGAAGTACTCGTGTGACTTCTGCCATTGTTTAAAAACTTCAAGTGGGCATTTCTCAAATCTGCCATTTTGGAGATGAACCGGTCTGCCTCTAATGTAGCGAAGTATGGTTTGCATAGTATTAACCATTTTTCAGTTAAACATAGGTTGCACCTTTTTGAAACATTGCTGTATGGTGATGCTCTTTTTATGATTTTCCAGGATAATTGTAGCTTGTTTTTGCGTCTTTAAGTTTCCAGATATATTTGCTCAGTTCTGTTTGGTTTTTATATTTTTCTTTATTAAATGACTGTTTGTGGTTTGCATATCTGGTTTTGAAGTGGTTTTCAGTGATCCCTATGTATGTTTCTTTTTCATTTTCTGATGTCACAGTAGCCTGGTATACAATGTTGCTGTGAAGACATTTGTTGTTCAGTGGGCACTGCTCCTTTCTGGTGCAATTGCAAGATTTCCTTTCTTCACCCTTCTTTGCTGTGTTGATTTTCATTTGTTAGATGCGTCAATCAGGTTTTTGAGGTTGGGCATACATGAGTACGATAGTTTGACAGTGTTTTTGTTAAATATTTTGGACAATTTGTGTTCTTTTGGAAATGAAGTTGTTAGGATTCTAAAGAAGTCTTTCCCTATGTTCGTTTTGACTTTCCCGTCGTTATGGGGGGTTATACATATGATTTTTCTTTTCCTATTTTTCTTGCTTTTATTGTGTTGTTGTTCTGGGTTGTATTGTAATTTGTAATTGTATCCACTTGTTTGTAGTGCCTCCTGGTATTCTACTGCTGCATTGTTGAACACTCTCCCACTGCATGACAGGTTTGATAGTCTCTTGTTTATGCCATGGGTATGGTCTTCAATACAGATGGTGGATGGTTACTTTTGGTGTGTACATAAAGAGGTGTATCGTTGGGTTTCTTGTATGGTTTGTATATATGATTGTTGAGATCCAGTGTTATGTCTAAGTAGTTCACTACCTTTTTGTTTGCTTCAATGGTAATCTTTAAGTTGTGGTTTTGGAAGATTTTGCATAGTTCTTTCTTCTTGTTTTCGATGGTTCTTGGGTTGTTGGTTAGTGCAGCAAGGCCATCGTCTCTGTATAGTCCGACTTGTTTTCCGAGTTTTTTCTTGATGTTGGACAGCATGAATAGTCCGACCAGTTCACATGTTTCTGCACCATCATATGAACCCATGGTTACGTCGAATGTTGAGTTTCTGTTGGTTTTCCTGATCCAGGTTTCATTTCTGCTGTGTAATAATGTTTTCTTAGTGTGGAGAATGATTTCCATTTCTGACCCTGTTATGTCTGTGTGGTTACTGGCAAACTTCAGGGCTTTGGTGAGTAGTTCCTCATCTATGGATGGGTAAAAGTCTACTATGTCAAATGTGATGAATACTGTATTACTTTGTTTATTGAGTGTTTTGAACCATTGAATAACTTCGTATGTGTTCTTCCAGAGGTTGTAATCAGAGTTTGATTTTATGTCCTTTATTATTTTTTCCAGAATTTTCTTGCTTATTTTGCCTAATTCAGATTTGGATGGGTTTATTAGTCTACATGTTGGATTATTGTGAAAGTTGGGCTTGTGGTCTTTGAGTGTTATGAAAGCTTCTTTTGTTGCTGTCGCTTCTATCCTGTCACTTAGGTCTATGCGCTCTGCAAGTTCTTTTTCTTTAGTGCGGATACTGTCATGTGTATTTTGTCGGCTTTTTTGTAGTTTTTCTGGATGTTTTTGTCAAGGAGTTGAGAATATTCCTTTGTTTCCATTTTGTAGTAATTGCTAGTTTTATCAGCCTTCACAAATATTTTTTTTGTCATTTTGTACCTGTTTTATTTGGTTTTTTTAATGTTGTTTGGAAACCGCTGTTAGATTTTTTGAATTCAATATTGGTTATCATTCTTTTCATTTGATCTTCAAAGGGTTTCATATCGTCTATGACTGGTGGTGATCGCCATGATTTGAAATCGTAGGTGTTTTTGTCCTCTTTTTTTGCATTCGGGTTCAGGAAAAAGAATGCTTTCCATCTCATGTTGCGTACGAACTTTTCGGTTTGTTCTATTAATCTTTTTAAGTAGGATTGTGGGTTAGAAAACGGTATGTTTTTTGTTGACTGCCTAAAATTGATTTCCTCCATTTTAAAATCCTTCAGGCCACAGTGCTCAACGTGAGGAGCAAATAAGATGAATATGATTAAAAAAGCCTAAAATGACTTTAAAAGTGCTCGACCCCTTGGGGAGCAACATTAGTTAAAAGAAGTTAAAAGAGGAATCTTAAAACTATCTACAAATTTGTTTTCATTTCTAACAAAATGAAAATCAACACAGCAAAGAAGGGTGAAGAAAGGAAATCTTGCAATTGCACCAGAAAGGAGCAGTGCCCACTGAACAACAAATGTCTTCACAGCAACATTGTATACCAGGCTACTGTGACATCAGAAAATGAAAAAGAAACATACATAGGGATCACTGAAAACCACTTCAAAACCAGATATGCAAACCACAAACAGTCATTTAATAAAGAAAAATATAAAAACCAAACAGAACTGAGCAAATAATCTGGAAACTTAAAGACGCAAAAACAAGCTACAATTTATCCTGGAAAATCATAAAAAGAGCATCACCATACAGCAATGTTTCAAAAAGGTGCAACCTATGTTTAACTGAAAAATGGTTAATACTATGCAAACCATACTTAGCAACTTTAAACACCAAAACAGAAATAGTAAACAACTGCAGGCATAAATGGAAATCGTTGTTAGTGAACACATCCAAAACAAAACCTGAAAGCCCCCAAAAACACGTGCAGCCAACCCGCACGTGCAAACAACCGCAAACGGGAGCCCACACGCTAGATAACATCGGCGGTGGGCAAACGAGGGCCATCCTGATGACAGCGCAACACGCTCGAAACAAATTTGTAGATAGTTTTAAGATTCCTCTTTTAACTTCTTTTAACTAATGTTGCTCCCCAAGGGGTCGAGCACTTTTAAAGTCATTTTAGGCTTTTAATCATATTCATCTTATATATATATATTATATATATATATATATATATATATATATATATATATATATATATATATATATATAAGACTCCTCTTTTAACTTGTTTTATATATATATATATATATATATATATATATATATATATATATATATCCTTTTCTGGGATAGCATTCTTCTTAAAACCGAAAAGGCAGAGGAGTCAAATTACCACTTTCCACGGTCACTAAGGAGAAACAATCAGGTTTCGAAATATCGGTATCTGACCAGGAGTTAAGTGTTAGTGAGTTTCCTCCCTATTGGAGATTGTCTCCCCATTGGAGACTATAAGCTTGCTGAAGGCTCATTTTGAGAAGCATTTATTTTATTTTTCCCCATCCACCCACTCGAGCACATACTGTTAGTTAGGCAGAATTGTCTACCACTGCAGATATGAATGCTTATCTCCCACTATTTCTTCAATCTAAGACATAAGAGCAAGCTTTGTTTATAATTGAATATAGTAGAAAGAAACTCGTGGAGAGCGTGGCAGCAGAGAGTCCTCAGAAGAGAAGCCCCCTTCAAGCAAGTGTTTCGGCCCTTATCTCCTGACACTCTAGGGGGTTGGGCCACACCCGGTTCATGACTCCGGATGTCCTCTGCTGCCCCTTTTTTTTCCCCCATCTTGGGCGAGCCATGGCTGGGATTCGAACCCATGACCCTCTGGACATGCTCATTTTCTACTTAATGACTCGCGCTTTAACCATGAGCCACAGGGACACCTGATATTTGTAGGGAAATTAAGCCTTATGAGTTCACTTTTGTTCCTCCTTGACCAGATCCAGCTTGAACACCTCTCTGCCGCTTCTGCATTGCTTTCAGGGCTCTGGTTTTTTCCTTCCCTGCAACTGAGAGCTGTTTCATGAGGCTGTATGCAGACGTTCCTACAAATCCCCTAGCTCCAATTTCTGCAGTGAGGACTTTGACCTGATAGCCTTCTCTCCTCAGGCTGTTTGCCAGATCAGCATACTTTTCAGTCTTGTAGATTTGAGCTGCCTCCATTCTGTTCTCATATGGCACCGTGAGCTCGATCATGATCAGCTGCTTGGTTGACTTAGAGTGGACTACTATGTCTGGTCTCATTCCACTCTTGCTGATGATCTCTGGGTGACTCTTCCATTCTGGAGGTCTGCAGTGCACTCCCAATCATCTGCCCCATCCAGCAGACTCTGCCTGCATGTTTCGAGTGGCACTGTTGTTCTTGGCCATTATTCTCCTGCCTTGAAGAATGTTGCGGGTGCTTTTGGAGTCCTGATTCTCCCTTTTGTGGTGTTGGTACTAGCCCAGACTACTTGTACAATTTCTTTGAGCACTTGGTTGTGCCTCCATGTGTACCTCCTTGAGCCAGGGCTACTTTACATGAGCTTAGAACATGCTCCACTGTTTGTTTTTCATGGCAGAGGGGGCATGCAGGATCGTCTGTTTTCCCCCACTTCACCAGGTTTGCATTTGAGGGCAGAAGGTCATATGCAGATCTGAGAATGAAGCTGATCCTGAGAGGGGCCATGTGCCAAATGTCATTCCAAGTTAGACTTCTTTGGAGTGCATTCTCCCACGTTGTCCATTGCCCTTGCTGGCTCTGCTGGACTGCTTTTTGGAGTCTTTTTTTGGTCTTCTTCTTTTCTCATCTCCTGAATCAGCATGTCTCTTTGGCTTTTCCTTTGGCCTTTGACCACCATTCAGTTTTGGTCACCCCCAGTCCTTGTCTGTTGGTCTGTGTGTGTCCTGTTATTTCTCTGATCTTGAGACTTTCTTTTGCAGAATCCATCGCCTCTTGAACTTTCCATTTTCTGCCTGTCTTCAGCTGGGGCTTGATTGCTTCTACCACCTTGTCTCCTGAGTCCTCCAGCATGCTTTGAAGTCTGATCTTCCCTGCTTTGTATTCCTCCAGGATGGATTTCAGTGGTAGTTTGAGCTTTGCTTGGCGACAGTACAGCGCGATGTCAGCCAGACAGGGTGGGACACCAAGCCATTTCCTTGTGAACTTGTTGATTTTGGCTTCCATTGCCTCCACTGTGCTGGTGCAGATGTCGTATATCATCAGAGGCCATAGGAGCTTTGGTATCAGCATGAACTGCAGACACCAGACCTTGTATTTGCCAGGGAGCCCACACTGGTCAATGGTCTCCAAGCCTTCTTCCGCCATCTGCTTGGTTTCTTTTGCTCTTTGTGTGTCTTTCAGCGTATCATCATACCATCTTCCAAGGCTCTTAACTGGTTCTTCTGTGACTGTTGGAATGGCCTGGTTGGCAACACTGAAGACCACAGATTCGGCCACTTTTCCTTTCCTCAGTGAGAGACTCCGTGATTTCTTTGGCTTGAACTTCATTCTGGATGAGGCAACTATGTCGTCCAGCCTCTCCAGCACATGAGGTGTCTCGTCTTCTCTGGATGAAACCACTGTAGTGTCATCCATGAGGGCCTTGAGAGGAGGCATCTTGTATCCATCGCCAAGGTCTGTTTTGTCTCGCGTTGTTTGTTGCTGCTTTCAAGATGAGTTCCATTGCCAGCACGAACAGTATCGGGGAAATTGCACAGCCCATTGCAATGCCCACTTCCAAGTTGATCCAATCAGTTGTATACTCCTTGGTAGAGAACCGCATTGAGAAGCCATTAAAGGACTTCTTGAGCATGTCGCGGATGTTCTTTGGCACATGGTACTCTCAAGAGCCAACTGTATCATCTCATGGGGCACAGATCCATATGCGTTTGCCAGATCAAGCCACACTACGTCCAGGTCTCTCTTTTCTGTTTTTGCTTTTTGGGATTGCGTCCCAGATCATTGTGGCGTGTTCTACACAGCCAGCCACGCCTGGGATGCCACCTTTCTGGACTGACACATCCAAGTACTTGTTTTCCATCAGGTACTTGGTCAGCCTTGCTGCCATGACAGAGAAGAAGATTTTTCCCTTAGACGTTCAGTAGTGATATTGGCCTGAACTGGCTGATGTCACTTGAGTTTTGCTCTTTGGGGATGTACACACCATCTGCCGTCATCCACTGGCCGCTGATCTTCTGGTTTCTCCAAGCCGATCGCAGCAGCCTGTGGAGCCACTCCAACACCTTGGGACATTTCTTGTAAAGCTGGTAAGGTATTCCGTTTGGCCCTGGTGATGATTTGGCTCTGGCTTTGTCGACCACCTTCTTGATTTCCGCCAACGTTGGAGGCTTGCCATTGAACTGTTCCCAGGCTTGGTTGGCCATACCAGACCTTGAATGTCGAGTGGTGCTTTGCTCTGTGAGTCAGAGTATGTTTTCCTCAGATGCTGCTCAAGAACTCCTTTGTCCACACTTAGGGTCCCAGATTTTGGCTGCTCAAACAGTGTTCTGGCAAACTGGAAGGGGTCTCTGAAGAAGCGCTCTTGTGTCTTCTTCTTTTAGCTCTTCCTCTTCCTCGCAGATTCGCTTGCTGAGGGCGCTGTGTTTTTTTTTCAGGTCTTCCCACAGTTTTTCCAAGCCTTGTTTTCCAGCTGGCAGTGCGGTCTTCATTTGCTTCTTGAGGTTGTTCTTTTGGACTCTGATCTTGTCCATCTTTTCTTGGCGTCTGGATTTCTTTGGAGGTGTTTTCTCTTTGGGTAGTTTTACTCCATAGGCGTCTCTACATGTGGCATACACAATGTCCCCATATGTGGCTAGTTTGTGTTCCAGGGTGCTTTTCCCTATCAGTGCATCGAGTCTTTGGACGATTTTTGCATCCAGTTTCTCCCAATCTTCAGTTTCGTTTGCTCGTGGCAGGTTGAGTTTCAGGCGCTGGCATCGAGGGCCTGTGCAAATTCCTCATCCGAACCAACAGCGTGGGTGTCCTTGGCACTGTGGTTTAAATCCTGGCCTTGGTCTTCCGACGTCTTATCTGCTGATGCAGTGCGCTGCTGTTCATTCAGATGAGTCTTCACACATCCCATCTTTGTTCTGTGGATCTTCATGCCACGGGTGGTAGCGAAACGCTTTCCACAGACACATGGATATTCCATTTGGTCCATGTTCATAGTCCGTTTGGGATTGCAGTCGTGATTGGTTGAGCACCGATGGATTCATCATTCTCTCCCCTTTCGGGGAATCCTGGGAGCATCTTTTCCTTTTATTTTTAGTAGCCACATGTTTAAGGCAAAGTGGGGAGCCAGCCCACAGAGCCCTTGGTTCTGGTCTTTCCCAGTGTCCTCCGGTCTTTCCCGGACGTCCTCCGGCCTATTCCCGGAAGTCAATGGTTTACCCATGCATCAGTAGAAAGAAACTCGTGGAGAGCGTGGCAGCAGAGAGTCCTCAGAAGAGAAGCCCCCTTCAAGCAAGTGTTTCGGCCCTTATCTCCTGACACTCTAGGGGGGTTGGGCCACACCCGGTTCATGACTCCGGTTGTCCCTCTGCTGCCCCTTTTTTTTCCCCCCATCTTGGGACGAGCCATGGCTGGGATTCGAACCCATGACCCTCTGGACATGCTCATTTTCTACTTAATGACTCGCGCTTTAACCACTGAGCCACAGGGACACCTGATATTTGTAGGGAAATTAAGCCTTATGAAGTTCACTTTTGTTCTCCTTGACCAGATCCAGCTTGAACACCTCTCTGCCGCTTCTGCATTGCTTTCAGGGCTCTGGTTTTTTCCTTCCCTGCAACTGAGAGCTGTTTCATGAGGCTGTATGCAGACGTCCCTACAAATTCCCTAGCTCCAATTTCTGCAGTGAGGACTTTGACCTGATAGCCTTCTCTCCTCAGGCTGTTTGCCAGATCAGCATACTTTTCAGTCTTGTAGATTTGAGCTGCCTCCATTCTGTTCTCATATGGCACCGTGAGCTCGATCATGATCAGCTGCTTGGTTGACTTAGAGTGGACTACTATGTCTGGTCTCATGCCACTCTTGCTGATGATCTCTGGGTGACTCTTCCATTCTGGGAGGTCTGCAGTGCACTCCCAGTCATCTGCCCCATCCAGCAGACTCTGCCTGCATGTTTCGAGTGGCACTGTGTTCTTGGCCATATATATATATAGTTCAAAGCGAGACGACTGCAGGCGGAAATCTAAACAAATCTTAAATAAATGTTAGCGAACCGCCCAGAGAACGTGGCCAAACGAGTCACAAGTTTTGTCTTGTGACTCGTTTGTCCACGTTTTCTGGGCGGTTCGCTAACATTTATTTTATATACATATGGATGAAATGACAGATCAAACGTGTTCGCACACCTTCCAACAAAAGTAAGGTGACAGCTACCTTCATCCAATAACAAATAAAAACAAAACTTGTTTGAATGATTTGACAGATGAAGCGTGTAGCCAAACTCGTCGACACTGATAGAGGACGAGTTCTGTCTGTCTGTCTGTCTCTGTCTGTCTGTCTGTCTCTCTCTCTCTCTCTCTCTCTCTCTCTCAAAAACACTTGCTTGTCACGCACGCACACCACCACACACACACACACACACACACACACACACACACACACACACACACATTAGCGCACCGCGTATCTGTGTGTGTGTGTGTGTGTGTGTGTGTGTGTGTTGCTAGGACAATTCTGACGATATCAAAGTGAAAGTCAGCCGAGCGTACACAAAGACTTTACCATTAGCAGATTTTCACACCTCCTTGTGACTGCCTCCGCCCCTTCCTCCCCCTCCCCCTCCCTCTCCCTCTCCCCTCTTCGCTCAATTAAACCTCCAGCACGATGGATGAACAGGACTAAACAGACTTGCGCAAGGGTGTGATCCAACAGAGGGGAGGAGCAAGTGGATCTGATCAGCTCAAATGAAAGTGAGAAGAGCCGAGGCCATTACACGACAAACAAACCCACTGACCTAAACGTCCACAGCCCCACCCCCCCCCCCCCCTCCAAGGACACGTGTTCTTAACGACGCCCGTTGGTCAGACTACCTGTTTGACAAGATTATGTAAAAACAGATTCCAAACGAAACTGGGTGGGAGAGGAAATGAGACCCGAGTACGAACCGACTCCACGTTGATGCCGATCCGGATCAAAGGGCGAATTCGGGATCCGCCCAGCAGGCGTACACAAGCACTGCTAAAAGAAACTTTCAGTGGAAAGATGGAATGTGGATCCCGAAACGAATCCATGAAATTTGGCGCGGATAGATGAAGCAAATTTGGATCAAAGGATGATTCCGTTCTTGTTACTATCTTGTGGAAGTTTGTGCTCTCCTTAAGGCTTTTTTTTTTTTTTAAAGGTGAATGTGGCTCTGTTTCACAGACTGACAATGTAGGGTTTGCAGTTTCTTGTATCACGTCAGCGACTGTTGCATCGGTTTATCCCGGCCCTACGTTTGCATCTATCCATGGAAGTTGCCATAGATGCAGGTTTGGGACCACACCAAGCGAAAGGTCGTTCAATTAAATTTCGAGAGAGGCACATGTTAGAGCAGAACAGGTGTCACTGAACACCACCGAAGTGACTCGGCAGCAGTGCAGTGTCTCCTCCGGTGGGTTGCCTCTTGAAGGCGACATTCATTGACTGGTCCCTGTGGATTGCCGGTGCCGGGGCTGCGGCGGGCCGGGCTGTGGCTGTGGCTGTGGCTATGGACGGGGTGTGGGAATGAACGGCGTGGGTGCAGTGCCACTGAGGCGGCAGAGAAGATGGGCAGCAAAATGAAGGAGAGAGAGAGAGAGAGAGAGAGAGAGAAGAGAGAGAGAGAGAGAGAGAGAGAGAGAGAGAGACCTATCAAGGGAGGCCAGTCAGACAACCGAACAATTGTCTGCCGTAGACAGTCATTTTCCTGCGCAGGTAAGCGGAGTCTGATGATCCAGGCTGAAATACTGGGGAGGGGGCGGGGGGGGCGAGTTACTGTTCTTTCCCCCGTATTTCTTTGACCTGAACTGGCTCTTCAACTTGCCGCTCATTGCCGCCTTTCTTCACCATCTGAACCAGTGTGCATCGGTCTATTAGCCTGGTGTGCCGTGTACAATCTGAACCAGTGTGCATCGGTCTATTAGCCTGGTGTGCGTGTACAATCTGAACCAGTGTCCATCGGTCTATTAGCCTGGTGTGCCGTGTACAATCTGAACCAGTGTGCATCGGTCTATTAGCCTGGTGTGCCGTGTACAATCTGAACCAGTGTGCATCGGTCTATTAGCCTGGTGTGCCGTGTACATCCACTCCAGTTTCGAATAGTGTGCCCTGCACCGAAATTCCCACGCTGGGGAAGTTGCTGTTTATCGTAGTTGACGGCACGTGGTCTCTCTCTCTCTGTGATAATTACAGAGGAATCTTGTTATGTAATATGTGCAGCAATTATACAGTGGTTATTAACATGAGACTGCAAGAGTGGGTGGAAGAAAATAACATTAATGAAGAATATCAAGCTGGATTTAAGAAGAACTACTCTACTATTGATCATATATTTACTCTGATGGCATTCATACAGAAACAGTTTTGTTTAAATCGTAAACTGTATGTCGCATTTCTTGATTTCAAGAAGGCGTTTGATTCTGTTAATTGATCTATATTGTGGCCCATCTTGCTCAATAATGGTATTCATGGAAAGCTGTATAAATGTATTGTAAGTATGTATGACTGTGTAAAGGCACGAGTGCGAACTGGTGCTGCTGTAACAGGTGATATCAGCTGTACCTCTGGTGTGAAACAGGGTGATGTTTGTAGCCCAGTTTTGTTCTCGTTATTTATAAATGAATTAACACAGGAAGTTATACATTCTGGAAGGCTTGGTGCACATTTTATGAATGAACTCTGGGAAACTTTCATTCTGCCGTTAGCTGATGACGTGGTCTCTGTTTGGGGCAGCTGTAAGGATACGGTGCTAATGTTAGCGTAGGGGTCCCACACTTGTTTAACCTGCGTGTTATTGAGCGATTGGAGCGAGGGGGAGGGGCCCCAACAAAGCTGTGGGAATCGCTGCTGGTGGAAGCTGTTCTCAGGCTTCTGACCTGTTCTTAACACAGAGCAAGTCAAACGCCTGACAATGTTTAAACAGTTCTTGCTGTGTGTGTGTGTGTGTGTGTGTGTGTGTGCGTGTGTGTGTGTGTGTGTGTGTGTGTGTGTGTGTGTGTGTGTGTGTGTGTGTGTGTGTGTCAGACAGACAGAGAGTCAAAGATGGACAGAGAGACAGAAAGAGGGACTGACAGACGGAGAGAGAGACAGACGGACAGACTGAGACAGAGAGGCAGACAAACAGACATAAATACAGACAGAGAATTTTTATCCTCAGAGACAGACAGACAGAGACAGACAGACAGAGACAGAGACAGACATACAGAGAGTTTTTTATCCCTAGGGTCACAGATAAGCAAGAAGACATGGTTTTTTTTTTATCTGGCGCTCGTCCCCTCAGGTGTTAAGGATACTAATATAGAACACTGTATAAAACTGATAATAACAAGAACAGTGATATAGAACACTGTATAAAACTAACAACAAGAACAGTGATATAGAACACTGTATAAAACTGATAATAACAAGACCAGTGATATAGAACACTGTATAAAACTAATGATAAGACCAGTGATATAGAACACTGTATAAAACTGATAATAACAAGAACAGTGATATAGTACACTGTATAAAACTAACAATAACAAGAACAGTGATATAGAACACTGTATAAAACTAACAATAACAAGAACAGCAATATAGAACACTCTATAAAACTAACAAGAATAGGAACAGCTATATAGAATACTGTATAAAACTAACAATAACAAGAACAGTGATATAGAACACTGTATAAAACTAACAATCACAAGAACAGCGATTTTGAACACTGTATAAAACTAATAATAACAAGAACAGTGATATAGAACACTGTATAAAACTAACAATAACAAGAACAGTGATGTAGAACACTGTATAAACCTAATAAGGCCCGTACAGCTTTCCCTCTTATGTTGAAACGTACACGGCTTTCGTTGTTGATGTTTAATCTCGGGACATTTGCTTAACAATTCCTACAGTTTCTTTATGTTTGAGCTCAATGTCATGTTCCTTTTCGCCAGACGTTAGGTTTATTTTCTTTATGTTTGAGCTCAATGTCATGTTCCTTTTCGCCAGACGTTAGGTTTATTTGTTATAACCAAGAAACTATTGTCCAGTACCCAGGTGTCTGTCATTCAAATGTCACGCGTTTTACAGAACGTTGTCAATCAGTTCTATGAAATTCGCTAGTCGCTTTGACCCAGTGATTTACGTCACAGACTGGCGGGCTTTGAACCAGTGATTTACGTCACAGACTGGCGGGCTTTGACCCAGTGATTTACGTCACAGACTGGCGGGCTTTGACCCAGTGATTTACGTCACAGACTGGCGGGCTTTGACCCAGTGATTTACGTCACAGACTGGCGGGCTTTGACCCAGTGATTGACGTCACAGACTGGCGGGCTTTGACCCAGTGATTGACGTCACAGACTGGCGGGCTTTGACCCAGTGATTTACGTCACAGACTGGCGGGCTTTGACCCAGTGATTTACGTCACAGACTGGTGGGCTTTGACCCAGTGATTTACGTCACAGACTGGCGAACTTTGACCCAGTGATTTACGTCACAGACTGGCGGCTTTGACCCAGTGATTTACGTCACAGACTGGCGGGCTTTGACCCAGTGATTTACGTCACAGACTGGCGGGCTTTGACCCAGTGATTTACGTCACAGACTGGCGGGCTTTGACCCAGTGATTGACGTCACAGACTGGCGGGCTGGGAAATCATGGGTTCGATTCCCTGTCAGAGGCATGTGTGTGTTTCGTTGGGTTCCGGCAGGCTGCGAGTGCCAGAGCTAGGCGTGCTGAAAACCACATCGTCGACCTTCATCCGCGTAACTGGTGCGTCTACGAGAGTGTGGCTCCAATTTTCCCGCCTAAAATGACAGGTGTCTGCATCTCTCGGGTCTGTGTGATTCTGGCTTCTGTCATTAAACTAAGCAAAGAGTACAGCCCTGTCATGTAGTCGCGGGTCTGTGTGATTCTGGCTTCTGTCATTAAACTAAGCAAAGAGTACAGCCCTGTCATGTAGTCGCGGGTCTGTGTGATTCTGGCTTCTGTCATTAAACTAAGCAAAGAGTACAGCCCTGTCATGTAGTCGCGGGTCTGTGTGATTCTGGCTTCTGTCATTAAACTAAGCAAAGAGTACAGCCCTGTCATGTAGTCGCGGGTCTGTGTGATTCTGGCTTCTGTCATTAAACTAAGCAAAGAGTACAGCCCTGTCATGTAGTCGCAGAGAAGAATGAAACTCCGTGACATCATCATCCTCAACCGAACTGATCATCATCAAACAAACAAAATCTCAAATTTCGTTATCCTCCATCCACTGTTCGTGTGGTACGTAAGGGAGATAAAAGAGCAACAAACAAACAAACAAACAAAGTCTCATCAAACAAACAAAGTCTCATCAAACAAACAAAGTCTCATCAAACAAACAAAGTCTCATCAAACAAACAAACAAAGTCTCATCAAACAAACAAAGTCTCATCAAACAAACAAAGTCTCATCAAACAAACAAAGTCTCATCAAACAACAAATTCTCATCAAACAAACAAAGTCTCATCAAACAAACAAAGTCTCATCAAACAAACAAAGTCTCATCAAACAAACAAAGTCTCAAACAAACAAACAAAGTCTCATCAAACAAACAAAGTCTCATCAAACAAACAAACAAAGTCTCATCAAACAAACAAAGTCTCAAACAAACAAACAAAGTCTCATCAAACAAACAAAGTCTCATCAAACAAACAAAGCCTCATCAAACAAACAAACAAAGTCTCATCAAACAAACAAAGTCTCATCAAACAAACAAAGTCTCATCAAACAAACAAAGTCTCATCAAACAAACAAAGTCTCAAACAAACAAACAAAGTCTCAAACAAACAAACAAAGTCTCATCAAACAAACAAAGTCTCATCAAACAAACAAACAAAGTCTCATCAAACAAACAAAGTCTCAAACAAACAAACAAAGTCTCATCAAACAAACAAAGTCTCATCAAACAAACAAACAAAGTCTCATCAAACAAACAACAAAGTCTCATCAAACAAACAAAGTCTCAAACAACAAACAAAGTCTCATCAAACAAAGTCTCATCAAACAAACAAACAAAGTCTCATCAAACAAACAAACAAACAAAGTCTCATTAAACAAACAAAGTCTCATCAAACAAACAAAGTCTCATTAAACAAACAAAGTCTCATCAAACAAAGTCTCAAACAAACAAAGAAAGTCCCAGATAGACAGAATAAAGATTATGTGTTCATGCTTGAATGTGTGCCTGCTATCTGTACTCTCTGTCACTCCAAATCAGACTAACGCGTTCTCCCACTGGAAAGGAACTAAAGCTGAAACTTGTTAAGCCACACCCTTTTATTAATAAAAGAAGTAAGTTCTTTTTTGCGGTTATGGCCCCGGTATGGACAGAGGAGAGGAAAAGAGGTTAAATTCACCACCCTGGCGAAGACACCGTTTTCTTGTTTGTTCCTCCCGCCCCTCACTCCGGGCAGCTCTGGAGGTAGCTCTCGGCGTTCTTTGATTGTCTGACATTCTCCCAGTTCCGGGAAGAAGTCACGCCTGTAACCTGTCAAAGACCTGACAGTTTGTCTGTGCCCATCTCCCGGCACCAAGACCCCGTGCTCAGTCCCTGGCACTGGAAGCCTGCACAGTGACAGTCTTTTAACATGTGTTCCTCCTCTCTCCTTTTTGTCCATGGCCATGAAACCTCTCGTCTTTTCCAAACCTCCCCTCTTCCCCAAAGTCCATCCACAGGCCATAAAAATTATTCTTATTATCCTAAGCAGACAAGCACAACAACATAGACACCATACTTTACATGAACCTCTATCCAAGGAAAGATTTCGATTCACTACCCTCAAGAACAAAAACGCAGAAGAGCACACAAAACAAAGTGTGAAGTAACGACGATTTAATGCACGACACAAAACAGGACAAGAAATTTTCGGCAAAATGCCTTCCTCAGCGACAAAAAAATACAGACATAAACATGCACAATACTCCCCTTGTGAAGCCAAAGTGGTGAATGAAGTAGACAGAGGGACAGTGGAAGAGAGGGTGAGTAGAGTTCGAAGAATAGGGCACGAGGAAAGAGGGTAGAGTAAAGTGAGGAGGAGGAAAAGGAGAGAGGGAGAGAGAGAGAGAGAGAGAGAGAGAGAGGGGGGGGGGGAGGGAGAAAGAGAGGGGAGAGACAGAGAGAGAATGGAAGTAGAGGAAGAGTGGAGAATAAGAGAGAGAAGAGGAGGGGAAGGAGAGTGAGTGGAGGGGGAGGGGGTGTGATGGTATGTAGTGGGTGTGTTGCATATGAATGAAATGAACAAGAGAAAGCACAATAAATAAGATACAATATACTCGAAAAATCATTTTAAATGACAAGGGGAGGGGGGGGGGGGGGAGAGAAGGGGGTCAGCCGCCTAAAGCATCCGACCCAAGTCTGACCCAAGGGTAGGTTGCCCTACCCAAGCACCAAGGGGGTGAGAGGGAAAACGGGAGAACCCCGAGAAAAAAAACCCACTAGCCAGACGCAGCTAAGAGCTGCAAGGCTCACCCCCCCACATTGTTACCCCCCCCCCCCCCCCCCCAGCGTGTGCGCTTATTGGCGTGTGTATGTGTGCGTGCGTGTTTGTTCGTGCGCATGCGCGCACTTGTGTGTGTGTGTGTGTGTGTGTGTGTGTGTGTGTGTGTGAGGCTTTGCCCGCGGGCAAGTGTTTTTTTTTTTTTTTTTTTTTTTTTTTTTTTTTTTTTCGTTGTGTGTGGGGGGGTGAGCCTTGCAGCTCTTAGCTGCGTCTGGCTAGTGGGTTTTTTCTCGGGGTTCTCCCGTTTTCCCTCTCACCCCTTGGTGCTTGGGTAGGGCAACCTACCCTTGGGTCAGACTTGGGTCGGATGCTTTAGGCGGCTGACCCCTTCTCTCCCCCCCCCCCCCCCCTTGTCATTTAAAATGATTTTTCGAGTATATTGTATCTTATTTATTGTGCTTTCTCTTGTTCATTTCATTCATATGCAACACACCCACTACATACCATCACACCCCCTCCCCCTCCATCACTCTCCTTCCCTCCTCTTCTCTCTCTTATTCTCCACTCTTCCTCTACTTCCATTCTCTCTCTGTCTCTCCCCTCTCTTTCTCCCCTCCCCCCCCCCTCCTCCTCTCTCTCTCCTCTCTCTCTCTCCCTCTCTCCTTTTCCTCCTCCTCACTTTACTCTACCCTCTTTCCTCGTGCCCTATTCTTCGAACTCTACTCACCCTCTCTTCCACTGTCCCTCTGTCTACTTCATTCACCACTTTGGCTTCACAAGGGGAGTATTGTGCATGTTTATGTCTGTATTTTTTTGTCGCTGAGGAAGGCATTTTGCCGAAAATTTCTTGTCCTGTTTTGTGTCGTGCATTAAATCGTCGTTACTTCACACTTTGTTTTGTGTGCTCTTCTGCGTTTTTGTCGTGTTTCAGTAACGCCGCAGTTTGTTTCATTTACCCTCAAGAACAGCAAAAGCACAATTCCGCTTTGTCAACATCATCAATACCATTTTACAAGAAGGATTTCCTTTTACTATCCTCGTCATAACCATTTCCTTTACATCCCCTTTCTTACAATATCAACCACAATGATTTCAGATAAATTCGCAATTATAGTTGACACAATTTATAGACAAAACATACACTTCTGTAAAATAAATGCTTGTCTTATTAACTATACATCATCATGAAACATCACACAATAGCATATCAATTTTCGAGAAACCATACATTGATTGCGTGTGTGTGTGTGTGTGTGTGTGTGTGTGTGTGTGTGTGTGTGTGTGTTATTATCCATCAGCAACATATTCCTTATTCAACATCTAAGTAAAACTATTGAATGAAGGAACAAACATCATTCATCTTATCCAACTGTTAATTTCAAACGGAATACATCACATTCACGACATAAATACCTCATCCCGTTATAAAACGACTGTAGACTTGGGTTGGAATTCTGCAACATATCTAAAGATTGTTTAGTTTCCAATACATGAATTATATTAAACCTCCTATCTCCCTATCTCCACAAGCTTAACCAATACATACCTTTACAAGGCAAAAGACATGTCAACAGTGTCAGCTAAAACTTCAGCCTGCGACTTCCAAACAGGTGAGCGATTTCTGTTCACGCAAACTGCGCACGCACAACCTCTACTGGGTGTCTTATTTTCTTTTGGCCCAGCTCTAAATTGTCTGGGACAAAACGCCTTTTGTTACAGTTCTCCCCCCCTAAAGAAAGAACGTGCCAACGTTCGACACAGAAAAAACAAAAATAGAAGAGAACATACAAAACCAGCATCCTGACGTGATACGAACACGCAACAACATACTTTCAATCAATCAGCTCTGCTGAGCAAATCGGCCCAAAGGTTCTCAGATCCCTTGACTGACTGCACCGAAAAGCGATATTCTTGGAGAGCAAGTGCCCACCTCCTGATCCTAGAATTCTTAAACCTTCCAGATGAAGGTATGTCAAAGGACGGTGATCTGTTTCCAACAGAAACTCCCTTTCCCCAGAGGTACCTGCCCAACTTTGAAATTACCCAAACAAT
>JAFLJL010000371.1:0-11171 GCA_018398815.1 Conus ventricosus | reverse complement strand
TGGTCCCAGGGACAGGTTTTGTTTTGCTGGGACCAAGAGCTGCATTGGAGCAGAGGTTGCAGAAATAAAATTAAAAATTATATATCTGTATGTACGTGTATATGTATATGTGTGTATGTATATATATATATCTATATGTCTAAATATCTCTCTCTCTCTCTCTCTCTCTCTCTCTCTCTCTCTCTCTCTCTCTCTCTCTCTCTATATATATATATATATCTATATATATATATTTATATATATATGTATATATATATTTTTTTTTAAAAGTTGTAATCAAATCTTATGTTACTATTTTTATATCCATCAAACTGTGTGTAGTAGCAGTTTTTAATCAGTAGGCCTACTTTACATCATGTTAAGCATGTGCCATACTGTTTTGGTTCAGACACTTCGTCAAAGATGCACATTATTTACTATAAAGACAGGACTGCAATCATTGACCTCTCATGGTCTGAGATCTGAGCCTATTTCAATGGAGGTAATCTGACATCTTCCTCAGATGAGCAAAACCAGACTGACAGTGTGGAAAATGAATAAAATATGAGTCTCCCATCAACTTTAATAGATCTAGATAAAACACAGGCATGTCCTGGGTTCTGTTGGAAGTCTTGTGAACACTGCTGCATGTCTTCAGATGACTGTTTTTTTTAGCTGACGTGGCCCAGTCAGTAGAGGAGTAAGATCAGACAGCTGTACCTGCCTAGCTGGGACTACAGATCACTGCGCACGCCGACCGTTCAGTTCCAACATTTCTTCAGACTGGACCCATCTCAGCACAGTAGATAACCCACACCTGGAAGGTGAGTGCCAGTGTGCAGGCAGGTACATCTCCACTGGTAGATCTACTGTAGTCAAAGAGTGTGGCAAGAAAGGTGATCTGACATGTTCTTCCAGTGTGGAATGGATGAAACTCTCAGTGGAGGTTGGGGTTATATTATTATGATTAGTTAACTATGAAAATAGTTTGATTGCAGTCGGAGTACACTCTCTGCTGTGTGTGTCAAGGTGTGTGTCTGTGTGTGTGTGTGTGTGTGTGTGCGTGCGTGAGAGAGGTGGTGAGAGACGAGAGGAGATCCTGGGCAGTGACACAGATCGCACCATCACAGAGTTCAGATGACATAGAATATAACAAGATTGATTAATTTACCTGTTAGGGGTTCATAGTGTTCTTAATGGCCAGTAAAAGTTAAGAGAAACTGAGTTACCTTTTTATAGCCTAGAAGAATATGTAAAATAAAACTTAGTTGGGTTAATGAATAAAAAGCTTTCACAT
This sequence comes from Conus ventricosus, assembly GCA_018398815.1. NCBI lineage: Eukaryota > Metazoa > Mollusca > Gastropoda > Neogastropoda > Conidae > Conus > Conus ventricosus. The sequence continues at coordinate 9,895 of JAFLJL010000371.1, read as the reverse complement.
ATACCTGAGGTAAGAAATCATCCTCTCCCATGTCTTTCTGCTGTGCAGTTTCAGTTTAGTCAAGGAGGTGTCACTGCATTTGGACAAGTCGATATGCTCGGTAATGCACAGAGGATGAGAAAGTGATGAGGACAAATTGTCCAGAATCGGATAAATTGATAGGCCGGGATGTTCAGATTCGTAAAAAACAGTAGCACTGTTTGGTATGATATAATAACAGCTACCAAAGGTCTCACGGCTGCATTCTCGGGCATGAGATTCTTCCGACAATAGTCGGATTTCCGACCATGAGAAGCTCAGATGGGTCATTTTCGTGATTCGTTCAAATCCGTTGAGAAAATGGAGGGGGGTAAGGGGGGGTGTGACCTAAATTTCCGACCGAAGAACCGAGCGCTACAGACTTTGGTCCGACTTAGCCAAGGTCTCGGTGATCCGACTTCGCCACAGACTCGATGGCGCAATTAGGCAGTTTGCTCCAAACCACTTACGGTTGCCGAGGAAATGGCAAGGACTCAGCAAATTTGGTCAATGAAGTGTTAGATCATTTCTGTGGTACTGCTTTGACTGTGCTGCGTGCGAGAGCTCGAATAGGCAAGCTTGAACCCAACATCTGAAGCCATTTGAGAACGACTGTACTTGTAGCGTCGCACAAGGCTGGTTGTTTCCATACGGAGCAGGCTATTATTCGCAAATGGTACAAAGCAAAACTAGGTCACGAAACAGCGCAGTCAAATCATCGCAAGATTTTACGCTGGGATCTATCTCCTGTTTCTAAAACCTTTGCACCGCAAATACTTGTCGAAAATATTCAACAATGTCTAAACTAGGCAAAGATCAGCAAGTTTCCATCGCTCAAGTGGACAGTGGTGTGAAAAATAGATGGAACAACAAGTGGTTGGAAGAAACTACAACGGTGACTCTGAAGACAAAAGAAATGGTGGTTCGACTTGGCGATGCCATTCACAAAATCGACATCGCTGGAAAAGCCAAATGTGAATGGTGTTCGGTGATCTTAAACTATGGTTCAAAGGGAAAATCCTTGCTGACTTGACAACGAAAGATCACCAGAAACATCTGGAAACCAGACGCTGGGCTCAATGATTGAACCGGCAAGTATTCATTCAGACTTATTCAAAGAGCGAGAGAGAGCGAGTGTGTGTGTATACATCAAAATCAGGATCAGAATCAGGGGCGTTGTATCAAAAACAACTTAGCCTATTTAGGCTTTTTACGCCCCTTCTGTATGTAATCTTTTTTTTTTCGTGACCGTTGGTCAAGTCGTAGGCTAGCTCAGTCCTATTATCCATCAAACTCATATTTTTTGTTAGTTAATAATTCATGTTTATCTATGAGGTTCTTAAAAACATTAATACTAGGTGCACGTTTGATGTTAACTGTTAGTTCATGCCAAAAATTGGTTACTCAGTAAAAGTGAATTTTCTCAAATTAGTTCTGGAATATTGTTTAATAAACAGGTACAAAGAAGAGCAACCAAGATGATTCATAATATAAAAGATTACTCATATCAGGAAAGATTAAAATATCTACAACTTCCAACACTTAAGGCAAAAGAATAAGAGGAGACTTGATTCAAGCATATGAGATAATTAATGGAATTGATGATGCTGATAAAGCATGCTTTTTTTGTACTCCACAGAAACATATTACAAGGAACAGTGAAGATAAGATATTTAAAGTGTTTTAGAGCTTCTGATTGTCTCTTTAGCATTGGATTACCATACAGTATTTCCATATATTCAAGAACAGATCTAACTAGTGTCTTATATAATTGTGAAAAAAGTGTCCTTTTCTATAAATGTAAAGGTTCTTCTCATTATTTCAATCATTCTGTTAGCCTTATTAACCCCTTGACTGCCGCGATTTTGTATCAGTTTTGCACTTCTGTGTGCCGGAGCAAAATTTGACTTTTTGCGGTAGGTTCACTAATTTGATCAGTGCTCATTTATTTGTGGAGATATCTCTTAGATTTTTGGCATGTTTTCTTCTCATACCCAGGGCTATAATACCTGCAAATAATATTTGATTTTGTTCATTCTGAGTATAATAAATAATCTTATAATTCAACTTTTTTAAAAAAATTATATTTTGCAAGCATAAAAAAACCCACAGCAGCCCTCCGGGGGGTTGCGACCTTGTCGTGGTCGGAGGGTTTGCGTGGTCCAGTGATCCCTTAGGCTTTGCTGGCGGGGGCATCAATACTTGGAGATAGGCTGTTTTTTTCACACTGCTTCTAGGCCTGAGAGGTACAGATGCTGTTTGGCCTAAGCGTAACGTGGTAAGGAGTTGATGCCCCTGGTAGGGCTTCCCATGTCAGATAGGCTAAGGGTGAGGATCCTGACTAAGAGTAACCCGCCTTTCTCCTTTTCTTGTTTTCTGCCTCCCTTATTTGGCCCTTTTCTATCTTCGTCTCCCCTTCAAGTCTTCTTTTCCACACTCCTTTTCTCTCTGTGGTCTCCTTAAGATCCGCCGCGTTTGCCGTGCGGTGCGACCTGTGTCGGAGGGGAATGAGATCCTGGTGATTGAGAGGGCCAGCGCTCTCAACACATCACTTTGGCTCGGACCTCTCCTAGACAGGGAGTACACTTTGGCCCGGGTGTACTAATCGGCTCCCCTTCTTGGGGTTGGGTCAAGACGGGCAGTTCCCCAGCTGGCCAAGTAAACCCCTGCAGTGCTCAGCTCTCTGTTCCCGGGAGTTGAGCATGATCAGGGGGGATAGGGTTGGTTGCTTCTGCTTGTCGTATGTCTCTCCCGAAGCCTGGAAGGGGTCAAGACATTGGTTTCTTGGCCCTGGCCCCTTAGTTGGACTCCAAGGTGGGTGGGTAAGGGAGGGATGAAATATACTAAAATACACATGGCTTTTTCAAAACACATCCCCCCCAAAAAGAGGAAGGCAGCATCCCCTATTTCAGGGGATTTCGATTCTGACAGCGATTTGGATATGGAGATACGACAGAAGACAGGTTTCTGGGCTTCCTGGCTCGTTATGGAAGGAACGGAGCAAGAAAGACCCCTTTCAGCTTTGAGCCCATTTGCTATCCAAAAGGGCTTTCAAGGTATAGCAGGTGACCCTCGGTCCATCAAGAGGTTGAGGAATGGTTCATTTCTTATTCAATGCAAGTCACACAAACAATCTGAACAGCTGCTGAAAGCAACTAACTAGTGGACAGGAGATCAGGGTAACTCCCCACAAACAGTTAAATTCATCTAAAGGCGTGATTCGCTGCCGGGATTTATCAGGAGTCTCAGAGGAAGAAATCAAAACGGAGCTGGCATCCCAGGGTGTGACGGAGGTGCGCAGGGTGACTGTCAAGAAGGGTGCAGAAAGAGTGGCCACCAACACCCTCTTTCTGACATTCTGAAAACCCTGTGCTGCCTCTGGTCATCAAAGTCGGCTACCTGATTGTCCGGGTTCAGTTGTACGTTCCGTCCCCGTTGAGGTGCTTCCGATGCCAGAAGTTTGGCCATGTCAGAGACCGTTGTTCTGGGCAGGAGGTGTGTGGTATTTGCTGCAAGGAAAACCCATGATGGGCCGTGTAAAGATCCGGCACATTGTGCAAACTGCGGTGGCGACCATCCCTCCTCTTCACGGAATTGTCCTCTGTGGATTCAGGAATCTGCCATACAAAGGGTTAAGACAGAAAAGAAGATCTCCTTTTTTGAAGCCCGCAAGCAGGTTGTGGGCAGTCAGTCGCCGACAGCTTCTTCGTATGCTTCGGCCGTAAAGAAAGTTCCAACAGTTCCAACTCGGTCAGTCTGCTGTCAGACTGATAACTTTACGTTTTCGAAGACATTGCAAGGAAAAACTGTCAGCTCTGGTGGAAGCAGGTCCACCACCTCTCAACCCAAAGTGAGTGCCCCTGGTGGAGGCCAAAAATCCGCCACCCCTCAGACTGCCCAGCAGTCTACAACATCTGCTGCTGGGCAGATTAAAAAACCAGCACCCGACCTCGAACTCCTCTGTCCAGTGCCCGTGCGGGCAAGGGAGTTCAACCCAGTGTGGAGATGGTGGAGATAAGGAAGAAACCTCCACCGTCTCCCAAACCCAGACCTACTTCACCTGTTGGCAAGTCTGCCAGCAGGTCTGCAGATAGTCCAGTGAAATTAAGCAACAAATTTACAGCTTTAGCAGCAGATGTTGAGGAGGAGATGACCTGATCTCTCTCCTTTTCGCCCTCTGCACCATGGATAATACAATATTCCATTGGAATATCCGTGGTCTAAATTCCAACTTCGAGGAGCTGCAGCTTCTGTGTCAATCTATGAAACCTTCTGTCGTGGCTCTTCAAGAAACCCAAATTCAAAGCCAGAAGACCTTTACTCTTTCTGGCTTTAATATTCTTTCAAAACCTGCACAACCATCCACGTTGGGACTGTCGGGCGGTGTTGCCCTTCTCCTTCACAAAACTTTGTTGTATAGTCCTGTCGCTCTGTCTACCTCCCTTCAGGCTGTAGCTGCGAGAGTCACTCTCCACAAGACTGTAACAATCTGTTCTCTTTATCTACCTCCATCTGTCCCGGTTTGTCGTCAGGACCTTGTCAGTCTGTTAGGGGAACTTCCTCGACCTTTTTTGCTGTTGGGTGACTTTAACGGTCACACCCTCTTTGGGGTAGTACCGTTCGTCATCCAGAGGTCTGCTGATTGAGGATGTCCTTTCGGATTTGGATTTGTGTTGTCTGAACGACGGATCTGCAACTTACCTCCATTCTTCCACAGGTTCACTTTCGTGTTTAGATTTGTCGGTTTGTGACCCCTCGCTGGTCCTGGACTATGAGTGGTCTGTCCATGACGATCTGCACGGAAGTGACCATTTCCCTGTCCTTCTACAACCTGTAATAACTGAACACGTCTCTGTCTCTCAGCATTTAAATTATAAGAAAGCAAACTGGGATCTATTTGCAGCCACTGTTTCTAAGGAGTTCCAGGACACTGATTTTTTTCAGAGTCCTGACCCAGCTGAATCACTGACTAACACTATGATTAAATGTGCAAAGGGCCTGTATTCCAGTGTCTTCCGATAAACTTCAAATGCCAAAACACCCTGGTTCGATTCAGAATGCCAACAAATTTCCAAGTTAGAAAACGGGCTCAGCGTCAGGTATACCAACGACCTTCGGGTCCCAACGCTCGAGCCCATCAGAAACTCCGTGCTAAATCAAGACACACTTTTAAATCAGTAAACGTCGGTCCTGGAGAAGCTTCTGCTCCAGGCTGACATCAAAAACTTCCAAGAAAAAAGTGTGGAACATCATTAAGAAAATCAAAGGGAAGAACACCTGTCCCACTGTGAACCATCTCAAGTTTTCGGATTCTTTAATAACAGAGAAGAAAGCAGTTGCTAATCTGCTTGCTTCAACCATTGAAAAGAATTCCTCCTCTTCTAATAAATCAGCCACTTTTGTCAAAAACAAAGCCCTAAAAGAAAAATCGCCCTGCAACTTTTCATCCGACAACATGGAAGACTACAATCTTCCTTTCACGTTAAACGAGCTGAAATCTGCCTTGCTCTCTTGCAGCGATTCCTCTCCAGGTATAGATGAAATCCATTATCAACTGTTGAAACATCTTCCGCAAGAAGGTCTGAACATACTGCTTCAAGTATATAACCATGTGTGGACTACAGGTTTCTTTCCACCATCTTGGCGGAAAGCCCTCATTATTCCAATTCCCAAACCTGGAAAAGATCTTTCTAATCCATCCAACTACCGTCCCATAGCTTTGACCAGCTGTGTTTGTAAATTGATGGAAAAAATGGTCAATGCTAGGCTCATGTGGAAACTTGAAACCGATGGCCTTTTGGCGAAAGAACAGTGTGGTTTCCGCAAACATCGGACTACCTTTGACCATTTGATTCGTCTAGAATCTACACTTCGAAACACTTTTTTGAACAGACAGCATGCAGTGGCAATTTTCTTCCGACTTAGAGAAGGCCTACGATACAACCTGGAAGTCGGGGATACTTCATGATCTCCACGATCTGGGTTTTCGAGGTCATCTTCCGCTTTTTATTCAAAATTTTTTGGCAGAACGACAGTTTCAGGTCCGGGTTGGCACCACTCTCTCTGATGTCCACGAGCAGGAGTTGGGTGTTCCACAGGGGAGCATACTGTCTCCTGCCCTCTTTAGTATTAAAATCAACAACATTGTTCAGTCAGTTCAGCAGGGTTCAGATTGCTCATTGTTTGTGGATGATTTTGCTGTCTACGCAGCTGGAAGCCTGTACCCGAGTGTCCAGCGCAGGCTCCAGCTTTGCGTAGATAAAATCCATCGGTGGGCGGATGAAAATGGTTTCACCTTTTCTCCAACAAAGACGCAGTGTATTCACTTCCATAATTTCCGTCAGTTTTTTCCAGATCCTGAAATTCAAGTTGGGAAATTTCCCATTCCAGCTGTTAAAGAGGCCAAATTTCTGGGAGTTATTTTTGACCAGAAACTTAACTTTCTCAGCCATATTAAAAACCTCAAAACTGCTTGCCAGAAAGCACTGAATATTCTGCGGGTCGTAGCGCACACCGACTGGGGCGCTGATAAGAAACTTTGTTGCACCTCTACAGAGCCCTGGTCCGTTCAAAACTGGACTACGGTTGTGCTGTCTACGGCTCCGCAAGATCATCTTACCTCAAACTCTTGGACCCTATCCACCATAAAGGGGCTTCGTCTCTGTCTTGGAGCGTTCCGCACCACCCCTGTGTACAGCCTGTACGCAGAGGCGGGCGAACCTTCATTGTCCAACCGCAGGCTGAAACTGTCTTTAAATTATTATATCCGACTGTTCTCAGAACCGCAGAATCCTGCCTATGACTGTGTCTTTGACCCTCCGTTCCAAAGTAAGTTTGAAAACAACCCTAAATGTATCCGCCGTTTGGTCTTCGTATGCAGCCTCACGTGCGGAAATGCAGGTCTAAACCTGGGAGTAGTTTCCGATTTTTCCAAGTTTCCGGATCAACCTCCGTGGACCTTTTTCACCCAGAGATTCGTTTCGATCTTGCAGCTTTTCGCAAAGAGTCTACCAGCTCTCTGGCGTACAAGGCATTGTATGCTGACCTCTGTTCGAAATTCCCATCCTATCAAAAAGTTTTCACTGACGGTTCCAAGTCTGAGGATGGAGTGGCCTGTGCAGCCTACTGCCCTGGGGCTCCTTCTCAGATACTGTTGGAACATATCCATTCCGAGCTTCTGTCTATTCTGCTGAACTTACTGCTCTGGTACTGGCTTTGAAGATAATCTCACGTTCTTCAAAGAGGGACTTTCTGGTTCTGTCGGATTCGCTGTCAGCTTTGGAAGCCATAGCTGGCCGCAACCTTCAGCATCCAGAACTTTTGCATTTCTTTGAACTTTTTAGCAAGTTGAAAGCGGACGGTTACAACATTACTCTTGCTTGGGTTCCTGGTCATGTTGGCATCGGGGAACGAAATGGTTGATCGTTTAGCCAAGAACGCCACAAGAGAGAAACTGTCCAACATTTATATCCCCTGTTCAGATGTGAAACCAAAATTAACGATTATGTGAGAGACATCTGGCAGGAGGATTGGAACACACAGACGAGTAACAAACTCTTTCAGATCCGTCCAAACCTTAAGGACTTCCTCCCATCCACGTCGGGAGGTCGTAAAGAGGAAACGGTTCTGTGCCGGCTGCACACCGGCCATTCGTATTTTACCCATGCTTACCTTTTAAAGAGTGAAGAAGCTCCGTGGTGCATTCCATGTCATGCGCACTCACCATGAAACATGTTCTTTTAGAGTGTTGGGACTTGCACGATGTGAGACACAAACATTTTACAGCGGAGTCCATGAAGATCCTGTTCAGGGATGTCCCGCCTGATGTGATCCTTGAGTTTTTGAGAGAGATTAACATTTTTCATCTGATTTAAGATTTTACGGAAGAAAGATTTTTCACAAAGTTTCTGGTGCGTTTGTAGACGATGTCATTTAATGAGATGTATGAAAGTGGTTTTTTTTTTTATTTTTATTTTTTTTTATATGACTGGTGAGTTGATTTTAAAGTGTGACAGCCCTGATATGGCCCTTTACGTCGGCTGGGCTCTAAGCAACATTATCTTATCTTATCTTACCCACAGCAGCAAAACAAAAAAAAATACAAACCCAGCCAAAAGTGGTTTTAGTGTTTACTGAACACCTGTGTAAATATTTGGTAGTGAATTTACAACCCACAATTGTTGTTTTATATGAAAATTTATGCATTTCTGGGTACAGTACAATCCAGGTATCAAGGGACACAATTTTGTTTTCTTAGGTAGGTTCACTCATATGCCCAGTGCTCTTTCAATTCTTGACATATATCTTAGATACTTGGGAAATTTTCTTGTTATATCCTTGGCTACAACCAGATATTACAATAGTTTGATTTTGTTTGTAATGAGTAGACCAAAAATATATATAATGATGAATGTTTTGTTTGAAAAACAGACACTTTCAGAACATAAATAAAACTATAGCACTAAATCACAATGAAATACCACAAAAACTGGTGTTAGTATCCTTTGAACTTCAGGACAAACATCTGTATTCACAATAAAGCTTGACATGCATAAAATGTTTAGCAACCCATATCATAGGGGGCAATCCAGCCCAGGTAGTGTGGGAAAGAAGAAGGAATTGAACATTATCCACAGCATCAATCTGCACATCTTGCAAGCCTCTTGGGAATTGGTCTTGTTTAGCAAGATGAACTAACAATAACAACACTAAGTGTAACTTCCAATTATTTTGTCAGTTTTCTTTCACACATGTGGTTTGGTTCACTCATGAATTAAGTGCGATTGATAAAAAGCCATTACCACAGAAGGTAATAAATAAAACATCGCAAAACCAACCCCCCCCCCCCCCCCCCCAAAAAAAAACAAAAACAAAAAAAACAACAACAACAACAGAGACTGCTAAAGATAGGACTGAGCTACAAAAGGCCACACCACAGATGATGAAAGCACACTAACGACTGAAAAATACACTGGTGTCGCAGAGAATACACCACACCAGGGCTGAGATTTAGCAAGCCAGGCTAAGGAGCCAGCCGGGCTCCTAACCTGGGAGGTTGAGGTTGCCAGAAAATTTTTCAGGTTGCCAGACCCTTTCATTGAAAATGCAGTCCTATTTTAAAATTTGCAGCTTATACACACGATTATTTTCAACAACAACAATAACACTGTTTCTGCTCATTAATTTTGGAAAACAAATTTATTTTCAGTTGTCATTGATATTGCCACCCAGGTATATCATAACTGACAAAGAAAAAGAGATCTTTTATATCCAAAAGCATTTGACTAGTAGAAGTAAAAAGCGTCATGACAAGATTTGTCCCTGTTTTGTACCTGAAGCACCTTCAGTCTACAGTCTGCCAAGGGCCAGATCATCATCACTCTCCTTCAGGCAACAATCTCTGTGTCCAACTGACTGTTCATGTTTCTTGATTGAATCAAGTTTAAACAATTTTGTGCCGATTACAAAGGGCTGCTGCTGCTGTTTGTAAGTCGTCATCCATTTTCGGCAGGGTGCACAGTGCATCTCCTTCTTGTCGGCATCGTACACAAGCCATGCTCTCTCCTCCCCTGTTTCTGTCCTCTTCCATCCTGGCACCCACTTTCGATCTCTCTTCTCTTCTTCATATTCCTTATTCTGCTTCTTTTTTTCTTCTTCTGACTTAGTTTGTTTTGCTGGAGGCTCAGAGACACCGGTTTAAAAAGCGCCACATGACCACCGACTGAACAAGTAAGCGGAAGAGCGGAAATGGCAAGTCTCGCGCGACTCTGAACCTCGGCCGGGAAAGCCCCAGCACGGCAGTGATGAAAGATGGCAGTCGGCAGGCGCGTGTTTGTTTTTACAGGGCATGTCGTTTGTGTATAGGTACAGAATCACT
>JAFLJL010000370.1:17500-20067 GCA_018398815.1 Conus ventricosus | reverse complement strand
TGCCTTGGTACTCAATCTATCACAAGAACCACCATCTTTTGCCTAGGTACTCAATCTGTTACATAAACCCCAATCTTTTGCCTAGGTACTCAATCTATCACATGAACCACCATCTTTTGCATAGGTACTCAATCTATCACATGAACCACCATCTTTTGTCTAGGTACTCAATCTATCACATGAACCACCATCTTTTGCCTAGGTACTCAATCTGTCACATGAACCACCATATTTTGTCTAGGTACTCAATCTATCACATGAACCACCATCTTTTGCCTAGGTACTCAATCTATCACATGAACCACCATCTTTTGCCTAGGTACACCATCTGTCACATGAACCACCATCTTTTGTCTAGGTACTCCATCTGTCACATGAACCACCATCTTTTGCCTAGGTACACCATCTGTCACATGAACCACCATCTTTTGTCTAGGTACACCATCTGTCACATGAACCACCATCTTTTGTCTAGGTACTCCATCTGTCACATGAACCACCATCTTTTGCCTAGGTACTCAATCTATCACATGAACCACCATCTTTTGCCTAGGTACACCATCTGTCACATGAACCACCATCTTTTGTCTAGGTACACCATCTGTCACATGAACCACCATCTTTTGCCTTGGTACTCAATCTGTCACATGAACCACCATCTTTTGTCTAGGTACTCCATCTGTCACATGAACCACCATCTTTTGCCTAGGTACTCCATCTGTCACATGAACCACCATCTTTTGCCTAGGTACTCCATCTGTCACATGAACCACCATCTTTTGTCTAGGTACTCCATCTGTCACATGAACCACCATCTTTTGCCTAGGTACTCCATCTGTTACATAAATCGCAGTCTTCAGTCAAATGGCCAGTGCACCACCAACAACAGAACCACTCTGTTCTCTTCCAATGTTCTGACCAGACCCCATGTCACCGACCGATCAAATGTAAAACGTACATCTCAACATAACGCAAAGAAGTGTCAAACATGACGTAAAGAAGGTCAAAGATGACGTAGTAAAGAAGTGTCAAACATGACGTAAAGAAGTGTCAAACATGACGCAAAGAAGTGTCAAACATGACGTAGTAAAGAAGTGTCAAACATGACGTAGTAAAGAAGTGTCACACATGACTTAAAGAAGTGTCAAACATGACGTATTAAAAAGTGTCAAACATTACGTATTAAAGAAGTGTCAAACATGACGTAAAGAAGTGTCAAACACGTCGTAAAGAAGTGTCAAACATGACGTATTAAAGAAGTGTCAAACATGACGTAAAGAAGTGTCAAACATGACGTAAAGAAGTGTCAAACACGTCGTAAAGAAGTGTCAAACATGACGTAGTAAAGAAGTGTCAAACATGACGTAAAGAAGTGTCAAACACGTCGCAAAGAAGTGTCAAACATGACGTAAAGAAGTGTCAAACATGACGTATTAAAGAAGTGTCAAACATGACGTATTAAAGAAGTGTCAAACATGACGTATTAAAGAAGTGTCAAACATGACGTAAAGAAGTGTCAAACATGACGTAAAGAAGGTCAAACATGACCTATAGAAAGGTCAAACATGACGCATAGAAGGGTCAAACATGACGTATAGAAGGGTCAAATATGACGTAGAGAAGGGTCAAACATGACGTAAAGAAGGGTCAAACATGACCTATAGAAGGGTCAAACATGACCTGTAGAAGGGTCAAATATGACGTAAAGAAGGGTCAAACATGACGTAGAGAAGTTCCACAAACAGAACTGTCCACTGATCTGGGCCAAAGGTCGACCACCATGTCTTCAGTTTCACCATTTTCCCATGCGGATCCAGGAATGAGCGCGCGAAGCGTGGGAGGAGGGGGGGGGGGGGGGGGGGGGGGGGGGGGGGGGGGGAGGGGTGATGAGGAGGGCGGAGGGAGAGGGAAGGGGGAAAGGGGTCATCGGTGCCAGCCCTACACCGTGACCTCTCCTGGCTCCTGCAGGGGTCAGTTCAAAGGGCAGGTCATTTGACAAACCATCGCTGCCAGACATCTGCACTGCAAAAAAAAGGGGTAGCATCAGCTACAGCTTTGCCGGTTTTTTTTCCCCTTGAGTCTCTCTCTCTCTCTCTCTCTCTTCTCTCTCTCTCTCTCTCTCTCTCTCTCTCTCTCTCCTCTCTCTGTACGTGCGCGTGCGTGTGTGGTTGTGTGTGTGTGTGTGGTTGTGTGTGTGTGTGTGTGTGTGTGTGTGTGTGTGTGTGTGTGTGTGTGTGTGTGTGTGTGTGTGTGTGTCAAGTCAAGTCAAGTCAAGTCAAGTAAACTTTATTATCTCAGTTCGAGAAATTAGTTTGTGGTCACACACATTCACAGCAAATAAACAATGATTTTGTCATATCACCCATTTTGTCACATATGGCACACATTCATATAAAAGAATTTGGATTTCAAGGTGACTAAATAATATAAGAATAATACTATATAAAATTACATTCCTACAACGCATTTGACAATAAATTCTAAGATGAGATTTAAACAAAATATCTAAATGCAACAGTATGCTCAATCTGAGCTTAAATTATGTATCTTTATAAAACAAAATGTAA
>JAFLJL010000370.1:10000-12500 GCA_018398815.1 Conus ventricosus | reverse complement strand
TGTGTGTGTGTGTGTGTGTGTGTGTAGTGTGAAGAGTTTGAACAGCACATCACAAAGAATGACGGGCATGATTAGTACAATCTGTGTAGAGTTGAGAAGAGTTTGAACAGCACATCACAAAGAATGACGGGCATGATTAGTACAATCTGTGTAGAGTTGAAAAGAGTTTGAACAGCACATCACAAAAAATGACGGGCATGATTATCACAGTCTGTGTAGATTGAGAAGAGTTTGAACAGCACATCACAAAGAATGACGGGCATGATTAGTACAATCTGTGTAGAGTTGAGAAGAGTTTGAACAGCACATCACAAAGAATGACGGGCATGATTATCACAGTCTGTGTAGAGTTGAGAAGAGTTTGAACAGCACATCACAAAGAATGACGGGCATGATTATCACAGTCTGTGTAGAGTTGAGAAGAGTTTGAACAGCACATCACAAAGAATGACGGGCATGATTATCACAGTCTGTGTAGAGTTGAGAAGAGTTTGAACAGCACATCACAAGAGATGACGGACATGATTATCACAGTCTGTGTAGAGTTGAGAAGAGTTTGAACAGCACATCACAAAGAATGACGGGCATGATTATCACAGTCTGTGTAGAGTTGAGAAGAGTTGAACAGCGCATCACAAAGAATGACGAGCATGATTATCACAGTCTGTGTAGAGTTGAGAAGAGTTGAACAGCGCATCACAAAGAATGACGGGCATGATTATCACAGTCTGTGTAGAGTTGAGAAGAGTTGAACAGCGCATCACAAAGAATGACGGGCATGATTATCACAGTCTGTGTAGAGTTGAGAAGAGTTGAACTGCACATCACAAAGAATGACGGGCATGATTAGTACAATCTGTGTAGAGTTGAGAAGAGTTGAACAGCGCATCACAAAGAATGACGGGCATGATTATCACACTCTGTGTAGAGTCGAGAAGAGCTGAACAACACATCACAAAGAATGACGGACATGATTATCACAGTCTGGGCAGAAGGCAATGTGTTTGCTCCTCCGTTTGCCTGCCCAGCAATTCTGTTTTCTCACGGGAAGGGTTTGGAGTTCTCCAGGTACAGCTTTTCACAGGTCTGTGTTTGTGGGGAGAGGGTTGGGGGGGGGGGGGGGGGGGGGAGGTGTTTGTTATCATTCACGACTCTCGCTTCTGACCTGCCTGCAGCCATGTTGATCACGCTCACCGGGCGGGACTGTAAACGAGGTGTCAGGAGGGAGGGAGTCTGGGCGTCGTCCTTGAAGGATGGGGGTGATGGATGGAGATCCGAGGGATGGTATGTCCGGTTCACTTGGGTTCGGGTCCACGCTTGGCCCCAAACACTATCATTGCACTCCCAGTTCTTCTAGAACAGGGAGCAATTTATAATGGGAACGAAGAAATGCTGTCTCTGTGTCTGTCTGTCCGTCCATGGTCAAAATGTGTTCCACTCGCTCCAGACAAAACTGTTGGACCGATCTTACTGAAAATTTGTAGATACGTTCATTATGGGTCACGGATGATGCCCGATGTTTTAGTTTACCAGAATAGCCGTTACTAACGGCTATAAATGATACTTTTGTGATATACAGTTTCAGCAACAAAAAACAAGTGCAACCAAAATTTGTAAGCTCCTCGGTAGTATAGTGGATAGTGTCCCCGCCTGTCAATGCGGGAGGCCCGGGTTCATTTCCCCGCCGGAGAAAGCAGCTTTTTTTTTCTTTTCTCTTACATACAAAATGTCTACCACCAAAAGGAGAAAAGTGACTGATATATATATATATATATATATATATATATATTATATATATATTATGAACAATATAAAAGTGTTCTTTAAAAATCTGAAGGTGCTCAACCCCTATATACACACACATATATATATATATATATATATATATATATATATACATATATATATATATATATATATATATATATATATATATATATATATATATATATATTTCTTTTTGCTGTGCTACTACTTACTGGGAGTACGTTTATATGCTTTGCATCTTGCTATATTCTCTGTTGCACTCAAAGATGCACCTGGCTTTTCTCATAAATCAGCCAGTACCAAAACATATCCATCGCACAGTCCAGCCCTTGACCCTTACCATACCTGACTCTGAGGCAGGTCTCATGTCCAGCCCTTGACCCTTACCATAACTGACTCTGAGACAGATCTCATGTCCAGCCCTTGACCCTTACCATACCTGACTCTGAGGCAGGTCTCATGTCCAGCCCTTGACCCTTACCATACCCGACTCTGAGGCAGGTCTCATGTCCAGCCCTTGACCCTTACCATACCTGACTCTGAGGCAGGTCTCATGTCCAGCCCTTGACCCTTACCATACCTGACTCTGAGGCAGGTCTCATGTCCAGCCCTTGACCCTTACCATACCTGACTCTGAGGCAGATCTCGTGTCCGTTTCTTTTTCTGTGCAAGCACGATCCACATGCCCCTTCATTTACCTGTCGTCTGCTGGACTTTTCACTCCAAAATCCTA
>JAFLJL010000370.1:0-5000 GCA_018398815.1 Conus ventricosus | reverse complement strand
GGGACATAAGTCAGTCGATTGCAACAGGGGATATAATCAGGCTATTGTAACAGGGGACATAAGTCAGTCGATTGTAACAGGGGGTATAAGTCGGGCTATTGTAACAGGGGACATAAGTCAGTCGATTGTAACAGGGGACATAAGTCAGT
This sequence comes from Conus ventricosus, assembly GCA_018398815.1. Lineage (NCBI taxonomy): Eukaryota > Metazoa > Mollusca > Gastropoda > Neogastropoda > Conidae > Conus > Conus ventricosus. The sequence continues at coordinate 4,851 of JAFLJL010000370.1, read as the reverse complement.
CGATTGTAACAGGGGACATAAGTCAGTCGATTGTAACAGGGGTCATAAGTCAGTCAATTGTAACAGGGGTCATAAGTCAGTCGATTGTAACAGGGGACATAAGTCAGTCATTTGTAACAAGTCTACAGTCTGCTTCAGTTTCTCACTGTGTGTAACGTCTACACTCTGCTTCAGTTTCTCACTGTGTAAAGTCTACACTCTGCTTCAGTTTCTCACTGTGTAAAGTCTACACTCTGCTTCAGTTTCTCTCAGTGTAAACTCTACTCTCTGCTTCAGTTTCTCTCAGTGTAAAGTCTACACTCTGCTTCAGTTTCTAACTGTATAAAGTCTACACTGTGCTTCAGTTTCTCACTGTGTAAAGTCTACAGTCTGCTTCAGTTTCTCTCTGTGTGTAAAGTCTACAGTTTGCTTCAGTTTCTCTGTGTGTGTAAAGTCTAAGTCTGCTTCAGCTTCTCTCTGTGTAAAGTCTACAGTCTGCTTCAGTTTCTCTCAATGTAAAGTCTACACTCTGCTTCAGTTTCTCTGTGTGTAAAGTATACAGTCTGCTTCAGTTTCTCTGTGTGTAAAGTCTACACTCTGCTTCAGTTTCTCTCTGTGTGTAAAGTCTACAGTGTGCTTCAGTTTCTCTGTTTGTAAAGTCTACACGCTGCTTCAGTTTCTTTGTGTGTAAGGTCTACACTCTGCTTCAGTTTCTCTGTGTGTAAAGTCTACACTCTGCTTCAGTTTCTCTGTGTGTAAAGTCTACAGTCACCTTCAGTTTCTCTGTGTGTGTAAAGTCTACAGTCTGCTTCAGTTTCTCTGTGTGTAAAGTCTACAGTCTGCTTCAGTTTCTCTTTGTGTCAAGTCTACACTCTGCTTCAGTTTCTCACTGTGTAAAGTCTACAGTCTGCTTCAGTTTCTCTGTATGTAAAGTCTACAGTCTGCTTCAGTTTCTCTGTGTGTAAAGTCTACACTCTGCTTCAGTTTCTCTGTGTGTAAGTCTACACTCTGCTTCAGTTTCTCTGTGTGTAAAGTCAACACTCTGCTTCAGTTTCTCTGTGTGTAAAGTTTACACTCTGCTTCAGTTTCTCTGTGTAAATTTTACAGTCTGCTTCAGTTTCTCTGTGTGTAAAGTCTACAGTCTGCTTCAGTTTCTCTGTGTGTAAAGTCTACAGTCTGCTTCAGTTTCTCTGTGTGTAAAGTCTACAGTCTGCTTCAGTTTCTCTGTGTGTAAAGTCTACAGTCTGCTTCAGTTTCTCTGTGTGTAAAGTCTGCAATCTGCTTCAGTTTCTCTGTATGTAAAGTCTACAGTCTGCTTCAGTTTTTCTGTATGTAAAGTCTACCGTCTGCTTCAGTTTCTCTGTGTGTAAAGTCTGCAGTCTGCTTCAGTTTCTCTATATGTAAAGTCTACAGTCTGCTTCAGTTTCTCTGTGTGTAAAGTCTACAGTCTGCTTCAGTTTCTCTGTGTGTAAAGTCTACAGTCTGCTTCAGTTTCTCTGTGTGTAAAGTCTACAGTCTGCTTCAGTTTCTCTGTGTGTAAAGTCTACTGTCTGCTTCAGTTTCTCTGTATGTAAAGTCTGCAGTGTGCTTCAGGTTCTCTGTATGTAAAGTCTACAGTCTGCTTCAGTTTCTCTGTATGTAAAGTCTACAGTCTGCTTCAGTTTCTCTGTATGTAAAGTCTACAGTCTGCTTCAGTTTCTCTGTATGTAAAGTCTACAGTCTGCTTCAGTTTCTCTGTATGTAAAGTCTACAGTCTGCTTCAGTTTCTCTGTATGTAAAGTCTACAGTCTGCTTCAGTTTCTCTGTATGTAAAGTCTACAGTCTGCTTCAGTTTCTCTGCATGTAAAGTCTACAGTCTGCTTCAGTTTCTCTGTATGTAAAGTCTACAGTCTGCTTCAGTTTCTCTGTATGTAAAGTCTACAGTCTGCTTCAGTTTCTCTGTATGTAAAGTCTACAGTCTTCTTCAGTTTCTCTGTATGTAAAGTCTACAGTCTTCTTCAATTTCTCTGTATGTAAAGTGTACAGTCTGCTTCAGTTTTTCTGTGTGTAAAGTCTACAGTCTGCTTCAGTTTCTCTGTATGTAAAGTCTGCAGTCTGCTTCAGTTTCTCTGTATGTAAAGTCTACAGTCTGCTTCAGTTTCTCTGTGTGTAAAGTCTACAGTCTGCTTCAGTTTCTCTGTATGTAAAGTCTACAGTCTGCTTCAGTTTCTCTGTATGTAAAGTCTACAGTCTGCTTCAGTTTCTCTGTGTCTAAAGTCTACAGTCTGCTTCAGTTTCTCTGTGTGTAAAGTCTACAGTCTGCTTCAGTTTCTCTGTGTGTAAAGTCTACAGTCTGCTTCAGTTTCTCTGTGTGTAAAGTCTACAGTCTGCTTCAGTTTCTCTGTGTGTAAAGTCTACAGTCTGCTTCAGTTTCTCTGTGTGTAAAGTCTACAGTCTGCTTCAATTTCTCTGTATGTAAAGTCTACAGTCTGCTTCAGTTTCTCTGTGTGTAAAGTCTACAGTCTGCTTCAGTTTCTCTGTATGTAAAGTCTACAGTCTGCTTCAGTTTGTCTGTATGTAAAGTCTACAGTCTGCTTCAGTTTCTCTGTGTGTAAAGTCTACAGTCTGCTTCAGTTTCTCTGTATGTAAAGTCTACAGTCTGCTTCAGTTTCTCTGTATGTAAAGTCTACAGTCTGCTTCAGTTTCTCTGTGTGTAAAGTCTACAGTCTGCTTCAGTTTCTCTGTGTGTAAAGTCTACAGTCTGCTTCAGTTTCTCTGTGTGTAAAGTCTACAGTCTGCTTCAGTTTCTCTGTGTGTAAAGTCTACAGTCTGCTTCAGTTTCTCTGTGTGTAAAGTCTACAGTCTGCTTCAGTTTCTCTGTGTGTAAAGTCTACAGTCTGCTTCAGTTTCTCTGTGTGTAAAGTCTACAGTCTGCTTCAGTTTCTCTGTGTGTAAAGTCTACAGTCTGCTTCAGTTTCTCTGTGTGTAAAGTCTACAGTCTGCTTCAGTTTCTCTGTGTGTAAAGTCTACAGTCTGCTTCAGTTTCTCTGTGTGTAAAGTCTACAGTCTGCTTCAGTTTCTCTGTATGTAAAGTCTACAGTCTGCTTCAGTTTCTCTGTATGTAAAGTCTACAGTCTGCTTCAGTTTCTCTGTGTGTAAAGTCCACCTCATGATGGCCTTAATAAGGGCCAGAGGTCTGGCAAGAAGTTCTGGTTAGTTCTGTCATATCTTTCTCCATGCACACACACGCACGCACACACGTGCGCGCGCGCGCACGCACGCACCCACCCACCCACCCACCCACCCACCCACACACACACACACACACACACAACAAGATAACGTCTTCTAAAAGGTAGGGAGAGCTGTCTGGATTCTTTCTCTCCCTCCCCCCCCTCACCTCCCCCCTCCCCCTCACACTCCTTTGCACCTCCCCCTGCCCACTTCATCCCTCTCCGCCTCCCACATGTACATGCACACTAAGAGAGGAGAGACGACCAGCTAGCTCTCATGGAGAGACGACCAGCTAGCTCTCATGGAGAGACGACCAGCTAGCTGTCATGGAGGCCATTTGTCAGTCACAGACGGCAGAGCCGTACCACAGTAGTTGGGTTTTGGAAAGTGGCCGTTAATCAGGTGAAGGTTCGTCACCTTCAACCCTCAGAACATAATACCCCACTCCCCACCCCACCCACCCCCACCCCCCACCCCGAATTCCAGCTGTCACCCCCTCCTTCTGCCCAGCCTGTGTGTAAAGGGCGAGTGAAGAGAAAGTCCTTAACTGGACACATCGACCTCTGTCCCTATCGGTTAGCTCTGAAAGAGAACTGCTTGGTCAGTGACTGACGTGGTCAACTGGTCACTGACGTTGTTCCATGCCCTCTGGGATCGCCGGACATGAAGGAACCATGCCAGACACGAAGGAACCATGCCAGGCATGAAGGAACCATGCCAGACATGAAGCATGCCTTATGAGAGAGAAGTCCGTCTGTGAACACTTCGGGTGAAGGACTCGTGCCTCATGGTGAACATCACGAGGAAGCAATCAAACCTGTCAAAATAGGATTCCATCGATAATCATGGGTGAAAGAATTACATCTTGAATGGCAGGGTTTCAGCTATGAACACTTTGAACGAAGGAATCATACCTTTGAAAAGAGTTCGTCTGTGAAGACACTGAATGAAGGAATCATACCTTTGAAAAGAGTTCGTCTGTGAAGACACTGAATGAAGGAATCATACCTTTGAAAAGAGTTCGTCTGTGTGTCAAGCACAGACGAGACAGAAATAAAAATCTCACATCACACACAATCTTACTCCATACGCGTTCTTACCCAGGGATATAACACTTAGACTTTTTATAAAATACCACCCCTTCTTTATTAAATTATTTGAAAATGTCTACACTCAGAACTCCGGGTGTAGAGCAGAAAGAAATGGGGAAAGTTTTAAAAGGTTTTTCCACTCAGCTTAACATCACTGGAAGATTCTCCAAAGTCCTTCCTCGTCGCCCTCTCCCCTGAAGTTCACCAGGGACGACGTCAACGACCCCCAACCTGGGTCTGGCTCCACGGCTAGCCAAACGTAGCCGGAACCTTCCTTCTGTAAGTCTTCACGACCGGTGCAGCCTCAAACGCCTACGGCAGGGAGCTCCTCCAGCTTCTCACTCCCGTAGCGGAGCATGGCACCTCTACAAACAAAGTCTGGGAACACCACCATTACTATCCCAGTTCCTAACACTTCAATAATAAATTTATCAGCTTCGTCTCCACCTGAAAACCAACCACCATTCCCTTCCGTCTCCACCTCGGCAATTCCTGAGATAAATAGAAATAAATAATATTATTTCCATTCATTTCAACAACAAGACAATTTTAATTATATAAAAAACAG
>JAFLJL010000369.1:0-12187 GCA_018398815.1 Conus ventricosus | reverse complement strand
TGTGTCCTTAGGTATGCCCTCCTTGTGTCCTATAGTATGCCCTCCTTGTGTCCTTAGGTATGCCCTCCTTGTGTCCTTAGGTATGCCCTCCTTGTGTCCTTAAGTATGCCCTCCTTGTGTCCGTAAGTATGCCCTCCTTGTGTCCGTAAGTATACCCTCCTTGTGTCCTTAAGTATGCCCTCATTATGTCCTTAGGTATGCCTCCTTGTGTCCTATAGTATACCCTCCTTGTGTCCTTAGGTATGCCCTCCTTGTGTCCTTAGGTATGCCCTCCTTGTGTCCTTAGGTATGCCTCCTTGTGTCCTTAAGTATGCCCTCCTTGTGTCCTTAGGTATGCCCTCCTTGTGTCCTTAAGTATGCCCTCCTTGTGTCCTTAGGTATCTCCTCCTTGTGTCCTTAAGTATGCCCTCCTTGTGTCCTTAGGTATGCCCTCCTTGTGTCCTTAAGTATGCCCTCCTTGTGTCCTATAGTATGCCCTCCTTGTGTCTTTAGGGATGCCCTCCTTGTGTCCTTAGTATGCCCTCCTTGTGTCCTTAAGTAGGCCTCCTTGTGTCCGTAAGTATGCCTCCTTGTGTCCTATAGTATACCCTCCTTGTGTCCTTAAGTATGCCCTCATTATGTCCTTAGGTATGCCCTCCTTGTGTCCTATAGTATACCCTCCTTGTGTCCTTAGGTATGCCCTCTTGTGTCCTATAGTTTTGCCCTCCTTGTGTCCTTAGGTATGCCCTCCTTGTGTCCTTAAGTATGCCCTCCTTGTGTCCTTAGGTATGCCTTCCTTGTGTCCTTAAGTATGCCCTCCTTGTGTCCTTAGGTATGTCCTCCTTGTGTCCTTAAGTATGCCCTCCTTGTGTCCTTAGGTATGCCCTCCTTGTGTCCTTAAGTATGCCCTCATTGTGTCCTTAGGTATGCCCCCCTTGTGTCCTTAGGTATGCCCTCCTTGTGTCCTATACTATGCCGTCCTTGTGTCCTTAAGTATGCCTTCCTTGTGTCCTTAGATATGCACTCCTTGTGTCCTTAGGTATGCCCTCCTTGTGTCCTTAAGCATGCCCTCCTTGTGTCCTTAGGTATGCCCTCCTTGTGTCCTTAGGTATGCCCTCCTTGTGTCCTTAAGTATGCCCTCCTTGTGTCCTTAAATATGCCCTCCTTGTGTCCTTAGGTATGCCTCATTATGTCCTTAGGTATGCCCTCCTTGTGTCCTTAAATATGCCCTCCTTGTGTCCTTAGGTATGCCCTCATTATGTCCTTAGGTATGCCCTCCTTGTGTCCTTAGGTATGCCCTCCTTGTGTCCTTAGGCATGCCTCCCTTGTGTCCTTAAGCATGCCCTCCTTGTGTCCTTAGGTATGCCCTCCTTGTGTCCTTAGGTATGCCCTCCTTGTGTCCTTAGGTATGCCCTCCTTATGTCCTTAGGTATGCCCTTCTTGTGTCCTATAGTATGCCCTCTAGTGTCCTTAAGTATGCCCTCCTTGTGTCCTTAGGTATGCCCTCCTTGTGTCCTTAGGTATGCCTCCTTGTGTCCTTAGTGTGTCCTCCTTGTGTCCTATAGTATGCCCTCCTTGTGTCCTTAGGTATGTCCTCCTTGTGTCCTTAAGTATGCCCTCCTTGTGTCCTTAGGTATGCCCTCCTTGTGTCCTTAAGTATGCCCTCCTTGTGTCCTTAGGTATGCCCTCCTTATGTCCTTTAGGTATGCCCTCCTTGGTGTCCCATACTATGCCGTCCTTGTGTCCTAAGTATGCCTTCCTTGTGTCCTTAGATATGCCCTCCTTGTGTCCTTAGGTATGCCCTCCTTGTGTCCTTAAGCATGCCCTCCTTGTGTCCTTAGGTATGCCCTCCTTGTGTCCTTAGGTATGCCCTCCTTGTGTCCTTAAGTATGCCCTCCTTGTGTCCTTAAATATGCCCTCCTTGTGTCCTTAGGTATGCCCTCATTATGTCCTTAGGTATGCCCTCCTTGTGTCCTTAGGTATGCCCTCTTGTGTCCTTAGGTATGCCCTCCTTGTGTCCTTAAGCATGCCCTCCTTGTGTCCTTAGGTATGCCCTCCTTGTGTCCTTAGGTATGCCCTCCTTGTGTCCTTAGGTATGCCCTTCTTGTGTCCTATAGTATGCCCTCCTTGTGTCCTTAGGTATGCCCTCCTTGTGTCCTTAGGTATGCCCTCCTTGTGTCCTTAGTGTGCCTCCTTGTGTCCTATATGTATGCCCTCCTTGTGTCCTTAGGTATGCCCTCCTTGTGTCCTATAGTGTGCCCTCATTGTGTCCTTAGGTGTGTCCTCCTTGTGTCCTATAGTATGCCCTCCTTGTGTCCTTAGGTATGCCCTCTTGTGTCCTTAGTATGCCCTCCTTGTGTCCTTAGGTATGCCCTCCTTATGTCCTCAAGTATGCCCTCCTTGTGTCCTATAGTATACCCTCCTTGTGTCCTTAGGTATGCCCTCATTGTGTCCTTTAGTATACCCTCCTTGTGTCCTTAGGTATGCCTCCTTGTGTCCTTAGGTATGCCCTCCTTGTGTCCTATATATGACCTCATTGTTCCTTAGGTATGCCCTCCTTGTGTCCTTAGGTATGCCTCCTTGTGTCCTTAGGTATGCCCTCCTTGTGTGCTATAGTATACCCTCCTTGTGTCCTATAGTATACCCTCCTTGTGTCCTTAGGTATGCCCTCCTTGTGTCCTTAAGCATGCCCTCCTTGTGTCCTTAGATATGCCCTCCTTGTGTCCTTATGTATGCCCCTGTGTCCTTAAGTATGGCCTACTTGTGTCCTTAAGTATGCCCTCCGTGTGTCCTTAGGTATGCCCTCCTTGTGTCCTTAAGCATGCCCTCCTTGTGTCCTTAGATATGCCCCCTTGTGTCCTTATGTATGCCCCTGTGTCCTTAAGTATGGCTACTTGTGTCCTTAGTATGCCCTCCGTGTGTCCTTAGGTATGCGCTCCTTGTGTCCTTAAGCATGCCCTCGTGTGTCCTTAGATATGCCCTCCTTGTGTCCTTATGTATGCCCCTGTGTCCTTAAGTATGGCCTACTTGTGTCCTTAAGTATGCCCTCCTTGTGTCCTTAGGTATGCCCTCCTTGTGTCCTTAGGTATGCCCTCCTTGTGTCCTTAGATATGCCCTCCTTGTGTCCTTATGTATGCCCTGTGTCCTTAAGTATGGCCTACTTGTGTCCTTAAGCATGCCCTCCGTGTGTCCTTAGGTATGCCCTCCTTGAGTCCTTAGTTATGCCCTCCTTGTTTCCTTAAGTATGCCTCCTTGTGTCCTTAGGTATGCCCTTCTTGTGTCCTTACGTATGCCCTCCTTGTGTCCTTAGGTATGCCCTAATTGTTTCCTTAGGTATGCCCTCCTTGTGTCCTTAAGTATGCCCTCCTTGTGTCCTTAGGTATGCCCTCCTTATGTCCTTTGGGATGCCCTTTTTGTGTCCTTAGGTATGCCCTCCTTATGTCCTTAGGTATGCCCTCCTTGTGTCCTTAGGTATGCCCTCCTTATGTCCTTAAGTATGCCCTCCTTGTATCCTTAAGTATGCCCTCCTTGTGTCCTTTCGTATGCCCTCCTTGTGTCCTTAGGTATGCCCTCCTTATGTCCTCAAGTATGCCCTCCTTGTGTCCGTAAGTATGCCGTCCTTGTGTCCTTAGGTATGCCCTCCTTTTGTCCTTAGGTATGCCCTCCTTGTGTCCTTCGGTATGCCTCCTTGTGTCCTTAGGTATGCCCTCTTTGTGTCCTAGGGTATGCCCTCCTTATGTCCTTAGGTATGCCCTCCTTATGTCCTTAGGTATGCCCTCCTTATGTCCTATAGTATGCCCTTCTTGTGTCCTTAGGTATGCCCTCCTTGTGTCCTTAGGTATGCCCTCCTTGTGTCCTTAAGTATGCCCTCCTTGTGTTCTTAGGTATGCCCTCTTTATGTCCTTAGGTATGCCCTCCTTGTGTCCTTAAGTATGCCCTCCTTGTGTCCTTAAGTATGCCCTCCTTGTGTCCTTAAGTATGCCGTCCTTATGTCCTTAGGTATGCCCCGTATGTCCTTAGGTATGCCCTCCTTGTGTCCTTAAGTATGTCCTGTGTCCGTAGGTATGCCCTCCTTATGTCCTTAGGTATGCTCTCCTTATGTCCTTAAGTATGCCCTCCTTGTGTCCTTAAGTGTGCCCTCCCTGTGTTTGCAGAAAGGCAAAAAAAGGAGCCATGGAAATTATGAAATCATTAAGAAGACTAAACACTATTGATATAAATTTATTTTGGAAGCTTTTCGATGCACAAATTCAGCCTATCCTAACATACGCAGCTGAAGTTTGGGGATTAGAACAAGACAGTAAACAGATTGAAAATGTCCACATGTTTGCCATAAAAAGATATCTGAATGTACCCCTACATACATCAAATAAACTGATATATGGAGAATCTGGGAGGTATTCTCTACGCGTTACAACTACTGTAAAATGCATCAAATACTGGTTAAAACTAGTCAGACTCCCCATGTCGAGAATATGTAGGCAAGCCTACGAAATGCTTCTGTTACAGCACGAATCTGGTCACTTTAATTGGGTGACAGAAGTACAAAAGACTCTGACTGAAAATGGCTTTGGTATTGTTTGGCTGAACCAGGGAGTTTGTTCCGAATATAGTTTTATAACAGAATTCAAAGACAGACTCATTTCCTGTTTCAAACAAAATTGGCATGCAGAAATAGATAATAACGATAAATATAGATACTTCTGTTCCTTCAAAAATATTTTTCAGGCAGAAAAGTACCTAACGTTAGTTACAAATAAATGGCACAGAATCAGTTTGGCCAGATTTAGGTTAAGGGTTAGTGGTCTAAAAAAAAACTGTAAGCAATGGTTCTTAAGTTCTGAATATTCGAATGACACTATTTGCCCATCTTGTGGAAATAAATTAGAAAACGAAGAACATTTTTTGTTTCATTGTACTACTTATGCTGACAAACGTAAAAGCTGCAGTGTGTTGAATACTCGTTCATTCAACCAAAATAATGCTAGCGTTGCTTCAGTGTTATCTAATAATAATGAACGTGTTGTTAAAGAAGTGGCTAAGTACATAGCTGAAGCCATGTATGTGAGAAAAAAGATAATTGAGCAAAATACCGGTTAACATAAGGATGATCCAATGTGCGGATGTTGTGGGGAGGGCGGGGGGCTGGGGAGGGTGTGTGGGCTGGCGGAATAGGGGGAGGGAGAGGGAAGGGGTTTGTGGTCAAGTGTGTGTGATTATGGCGGTATGGATGTTGGGGGATAATAGTAGAAAGGTAGCGGGGTGGGGCGGAGGGAAAGGTGAGGACGTGGTGTGTGTGTGTGTGTGTGTGTGTGTGTGTGTGTGTGTGTGTGTGAGTACGTATACGCATGAAATTTCTGCTTTTTGTATCGGTGAATGCATTTGCCAACCCCCTTGTCTAAAAGGCTTAACTGCTAAACGGACAATAAAAAAAATGTCAGTGTCAGTGTCAGTGTCTCTCTATAGGGCAATGGTTCCAATCACTCCCAAGGAGACTCAGATATTTATTACCCCCTTTGTCTCTCGTGATCTCCAACTTTGCCTTGTAAAACATAAAAACTACAGAGAGCCCAAAGCTGTTGAGTATGTCGTCCGTATGCCCTCCTTGTGTCCTTAAGTATGCCCTCCTTGTGTCCTTAGGTATGCCCTCCTTGTGTCCTTAAGTATGCCCTCCTTATGTCCTTAGGTATGCCCTCCTTGTGTCCTTAAGTATGCCCTCCTTGTGTCCTTAGGTATGCCCTCCTTGTGTCCTTAAGTATGCCCTCCTTGTGTCCTTAGGTATGCCCTCCTTGTGTCCTTAAGTATACCCTCCTAGTGTCCTTAAGTATGCCCTCCTTGTGTCCTTAGGTATGCCCTCCTTGTGTCCTTAGGTATGCCTCCTTGTGTCCTTAAGCATGCTCTCCTTGTGTCCTTAGATATACCCTCCTTGTGTCCTTAGGTATGCCCTCCTTGTGTCCTTAGGTATGCCCTCCTTGTGTCCTTACGTATGCTCTCCTTTTGTCCTTAGATATGCCCTCCTTGTGTCCTTAAGCATGCCCTCCTTGTGTCCTTAGGTATGCCCTCCTTGTGTCCTTAGGTATGCTCTCCTTGTGTCCTTAGATATGCCCTCCTTGTGTCCTTATGTATGCCCCTGTGTCCTTAAGCATGCCCTCCTTGTGTCCTTAGGTATGCCCTCCTTGTGTCCTTAAGTATGCCCTCTTTATGTCCTTAGGTATGCCCTCCTTGTGTCCTTAGGTATGCCCCCCTTGTGTCCTTAAGTATGCCCTCCTTGTGTCCTTAGGTATGCCCTCCTTGTGTCCTTAGGTATGCCCTCCTTGTGTCCTTAGGTATGCCCTCCTTGTGTCCTTAGGTATGCCCTCCTTGTGTCCTTAGGTATGCCATCCTTGTGGCCTTAGGTATGCCCTCCTTGTGTCCTTAGGTATCCCCTCCTTATGTCCTTAGGTATGCCCTCCTTATGTCATTAGGTATGCCCTCATTGTGTCCTTAGGTATGCCCTCCTTATGTCCTTAGGTATGCCCTCCTTGTGTCCTTAGGTATGCCCTCCTTATGTCCGTAGGTATGCCCTCCTTGTGTCCGTAGGTATGCCCTCCTTGTGTCTTTAGGTATGCCCTCCTTATGTCCTTAGGTATGCCCTCCTTGTGTCCTAGGTATGCCCCCCTTGTGTCCTTAAGTATGCCCTCCTTGTGTCCTTAGGTATGCCCTCCTTATGTCCTTAGGTGTGCCCTCCTTGTATCCTTAGGTACGCCCTCCTTGTGTCCTTAAGTATGCCCTCCTTGTGTCCTTAGGTATGCCCTCCTTGTATCCTTAGGTATGCCCTCCTTTAGTCCTTAGGTATGCCCTCCTTGTGTCCTCAGGTGTGCCCTCCTTGTGTCCTTAAGTATGCCCTTCTTGTGTCCTTAAGTATGCCCTCCTAGTGTCCTTAAATATGCCCTCCTTGTGTCCTTAGGTATGCCCTCCTTGTGTCCTTAGGTATGCCCTCCTTATGTCCTTAGGTATGCCCTCCTTGTGTTCTTAGGTATGCCCTCCTTGTGTCCTTAGCCCTCCTTATGTCCTTAGGTATGCCCTCCTTGTGTCCTTTGGTACCCCCTAATTGTGTCCTATAGTATGCCCTCCTTCTGTCCTTACGTACGCCCTAATTGTGTCCTTAGGTATGCCCTCTTTGTGTCCTTAAGTATACCCTCCTTGTGTCCTTAAGTATGCCCTCCTTTTGCCTTAAGTATGCCCTCATTGTGTCCTTAAGTATGCCCTCCTTATGTCCTCAAGTATGCTCTCCCTGTGTCCTATAGTATGCCCTCCTTGTGCCTTAAGTATGCCCTCATTGTGTCCTTAAGTATGCCCTCCTTATGTCCTCAAGTATGCTCTCCTTGTGTCCTATAGTATGCCCTCCTTGTGCCTTAAGTATGCCCTCATTGTGTCCTTAAGTATGCCCTCCTTATGTCCTCAAGTATGCCCTCCTTGTGTCCTATAGTATGCCCTCCTTGTGTCCGTAAGTATGCCGTCCTTGTGTCCTTAGGTATGCCCTCCTTGTGTCCCTAGGTATGCCCTCCTTGTGTCCTTAGGTATGCCCTCCTTGTGTCCTATAGTATGCCCTCCTTGTGTCCTTAGGTATGCCCTCCTTATGTCCTTAGGTGTGCCCTCCTTGTGTCCTTAGGTATGCCCTCCTTGTGTCCTTAGGTATGCCCTCCTTGTGTCCTTAGGTATGCCCTCCTTGTGTCCTATAGTATGCCCTCCTTGTGTGCTATAGTATGCCCTCCTTGTGTCCTTAAGTATGCCGTCCTTGTGTCCTTAGGTATGCCGTCCTTGTGTCCTTAGGTATGCCCTCCTTGTGTCCTTAGGTATGCCCTCTTTGTGTCCTTAGGTATGCCCTCTTTGTGTCCTTAGGTATGCCCTCCTTGTGTCCTTAGGTAAGCCCTCTTTATGTCCTTAGGTATGCCCTCCTTGTGTCCTATAGTATGCCCTCCTTGTGTCCTTAAGTATGCCCTCCTTGTGTCCTATAGTATACCCTCCTTGTGTCCTTAGGTATGCCCTCCTTGTGTCCTTAGGTACGCCCTCCTTATGTCCTTAGGTATGCCCTCCTTGTGTCCTTAAGCATGCCCTCCTTATGTCCTTAGGTATGCCCTCCTTGTGTCCTTGGGTATGCCCTCCTTATGTCCTTAGGTATGGCCTCCTTGTGTCCTTAAGTATGCCCCCCTTGTGCCCTTAGGTATGCCCTCCTTGTGTCCTTAAGTATGCCCTCCTTGTGTCCTTAAGTATGCCCTCCTTGTGTCCTTAGGTATGCCCTCATTGTGTCCTTAAGTATGCCCTCCTTGTGTCCTTAAGTATGGCCTCCTTATGTCCTTAGATATACCATCCCTTTGTCCGTAGGTATGCCCTTCTTATGTCCTTAAGTATGCCCTCCTTATGTCCTTAAGTATGCCCTCCTTATGTCAGCAACGGATTCAAAGTCTTGTAACATTTTGCAGGACTTTCTGTACCTGGTGATTTATTATCATTGTTATTATCAATCATTTTTATTATTGTTATCATCATCATTATTAAGGACATTTATACGCCTAATCAATTGAATGCCCGAGACCAAGACCTTTGCGATATAAACAAGAACACACATCCTTTCAAGCCAAATCAATTAGAACAACAGGCAAAAGATAACAACGACAACTACAAACAAACAAACTCAAAAACACACGCAATCACAGTCAAAAACACACACAGTCACAAGCTCGCTCAACATCCACATGTACCTCCATCCTCTTTCTTCCTTGCGCTGAACTCTGAAGCGATCTGAAGCGATCAAAGCTAAGTGAATTTTCGTTATTTTATTCGTTTGTGACTCACCTGAAGAAGACCTACGAGGTCGAAACGCGTTCTGCTTTGTCTTGTGACTGGTTTGTCCACGTTTCTCTGGGCGGTTCGCTAACATTTATTCAAAATTTGTTTAAATTCTCGCTGGTTAAAAGCTTCCTCAGGTCAAGGTACAAGGACAAAGCTATACATCAAGTGAAATGACATAGTATTTACGGTGAATTCCTGTGCAGTTGGTCGCAACACGTCTTAACTTGACTGTCTTCGTAATCTGATGTTGGGGCATACGGTTTAATGATCGTGATGTTGAAAGGGGTTGCCCTTGGTCTCTTGGTGATAAGTGGACAGGACTCTGGGCAACAAGCCACCACACTGTTCACGGTATTCTTGTGAAAAAAAAGGAGCCAACGCCACAGTCATGTTTGTTCTCTCAACCCCTGAGGTAGACCCTGTGTCCTCCTTAAGTTCGGGGTTTCTCCAACCAGTCTTTCAACAAACTTCACCTCATTCCAGTGTGTTCGAGAGATAAGCGTTCATTGTGTCTGCGAGTTCTTTCCCTTTTCCTGGGGCATTCAACATTCTGATACTTCAGCTTCCTAGAATGATGTTTCCTTTGCTACGTAGCAAACTGCCTGGTATGCAAATAGCATACTTTGCACCACCCCATACTGTACACCCCCACATCTCTGATTGTGTAATTACTGTTTGGTACATCAGTAGTATACCGTACACTCCCACATTCCCTGATTGTGTAATTACTGTCTGGTATACATCCCCACATCCCTGATTGTGTAATTACTGTCTGGTATACACCCCCCACATCCCTGATTGTGTAATTACTGTCTGGTATACACCCCCACATCCCTGATTGTGTAATTACAGTCTTGTGCATCAGTAGTATACTTTACACCCTACATCCCTGATTGTATAATTACTGTCTGGTACATCATCAGCATACTGTAATCACCCCACATCTCTGATTGTATAATTACTGTCTGGTACATCATCAGCATACTGTAATCACCCCACATCTCTGATTCTATAATATTACTGTCTGGTACATCATCAGCATACTGTAATCACTCCACATCTCTGATTGTATAATTACTGTCTGGTACATCATCAGCATTCTGTAATCACCCCACATCTCTGATTGTATAATTACTGTCTGGTACATCATCAGCATTCTGTAATCACCCCACATCTCTCAGCGGTCCTTGCTGACCCAGACGACGAACCAATATGGTATAACATTCGATAGAGTTCCTTTTATGTGATGGCTTCTGGGCATGTTACAATCAAACGGAGGCTACGGGATGCACACGGCAGTTGCTTGATGGTGGCTGTTTTTTTTTTTTTTTTTTGCCTGTGGGCTCTGCAGTCATGAAATACGGGCTGGTACACCCATGGGAACGCTCCCGTGGAGGTTCTGTCGTGTCACATCCGGTGGCCATTACACAATGGCATCTGCCAGGGAGCAGTCATGTCCCTTCACGTGTTAATGGAATGCCCTGTGCGTGCCTGCACCTATGTGAACACAGTGCAGGCTTCCAAGGGTGGTGCAGGATTGCTCCCAGCTGGTTTGTTCGGCAGTTGAGGACAGTACTTCTCTGGGTCCTACCTGCACCTTCGGGTGTATCTTTTTCTTCTTGATGACTTGAGGGCATGTTACGATTTAAAGGAGTCCAACCCTCTCCTGCTGCCCTTACCCCCTCTCCACCCCCCCCCTCACCCCCCCCCCCCCCCCCGTCTCCGAAGGTGACAGGCAGTACTTGATCACCTAGTTGCGAGTAGGAAAGAAAACGTCGTGGCAGATTAACAGGTACAACATGATACTCCCAAGATTGCTGTGAGAACAGAATGGCAAAGTGATACCAGTGCAAATGTGGCGAATCATTTGTCGAAAATTCAGTTCTCCGTTTTCGATCGAATATTCCGCACGAGTTACTTTGCACTCTATTCGTGTGTGCATTTGTGTTTTGGCTTTTTTTCATTTTTTCTTCCCAGCAACGATGCAGTCTGTTTCAGTGTTCTTAACAACAAAATCACAGTTGCCAATATTTATAAGTTATAAAAACTAGTTACCAAAAAAGACAAAAGCAACAACACAAGAAAAATGAAGAAAGACAGGTTGAAGGCGTCTAAACCCTTGCTCACGATTTAACCCACTCATCCCTTCCTTACACTCACACAGGGGGGGGGGGGGGGGGGGGGGGGGGGGGGGGGGGGGGGGGGGGGGGGGGAGAGGCTCAAGTTCGAAATGAAGCTAATTAATTCATGCGTCGTTTATTTTTTTAATGGTGAGGCAGGTTTGGGATGCAGTTTTATGTATGCCTGCATAATAAGACATCTAAGGGGTTGGGTGGACGTGGTGAAAGAGGAGGACGTTCGCGCGCGTAGAGTCATTTTGAACAATATGGATTCTTTTTGCCCCTTTTGGGGTATGGAGGAAGGATGAGTTTAAAGCAATAACAGGAAAAGGAAAACAAAGAAGCCAAAATAAAACATGAACACCACACACACACACACACACACACACACACACCACACACACACACACACACACACACACACATGGAGTCGGTTCTAACCGACCTGTTAGACAAGACAGTCGAGTCAGTTTATGACGCTGGAAGCGTGGACTGGCAAACCACTGCACAAAAGAGACAACTCTTTTATGGACGGGTCAAAGTTCAGTCTCCTCCACACACACCACACACACACACACACACACACACCACCCCCCCGACTCCCCCACCCCTCCACTAGCCCACCCACGCTCCCCCTGCACTCTCTCTCTCTCTCTCTCTCTCTCTCCAATTGTCCTGTTAAGTGGCTTTGCGATTTAGACCCTTCCTGTCCGCTCAAACACTGTACCTGGGGCACCGATCTCCTGAGGTTAGTTTGGTCAGCTGGGGGGTGGGGGATGGGGTGGGTGGGGGGGGAGGGGAGGCGAGAGTGAAGGGTATGTAGTGATAATATGGGGAGAGAGGAGCGCCCTCTATCTCCAACCTTACCTCCCCAAGACCAACGAGACAGGACTAGTAGCTGCACGCCAAAAATTGGGGGCCGGAATAGCTCAGTGGTAGAGCGCCGGACTCGTAACCTTGGTGACCCTAGGGTTGTGGGTTCGAATCTCCGCCGGGCCGTTTCGGTACAGGGGGATTTTTCCCTCGGAGTTAGCAATGGTTCTGACTCCATTTCCCATACAGTCCTTCGAATGAGACGAATAAACCAAGGTTCCGTGTGTGAACGCACGCATAACTCTTGCACACACGTCAAATCGCATCACCAACTTTCGGAAGAGAAGGCCAGTTTGACCGTTGTATGGATGACACGTTACATATAGCATGCACCCTGCGAGATGGAAAGAATAAGGAGTAAGGAAATATGACGATGATTTGAC
>JAFLJL010000368.1:0-18893 GCA_018398815.1 Conus ventricosus | reverse complement strand
GAATTTGGACAGTGTATTTTCTGTTAAGGCTGACTATTACCATAGGGAATTTGGACAGTGTATTTTCTGTTAAGGCTGACTCTCATATCTGATTACCATAGGGAATTTGGACAGTGTATTTTCTGTTAAGGCTGACTCTCATATCTGATTACCATAGGGAATTTGGACAGTGTATTTTCTGTTAAGGCCGACTCTCATATCTGATTACCATAGGGAATATGGACAGTGTATTTTCTGTTAAGGCTGACTCTCATATCTGATTACCATAGGGAATGTTGACAGTGTATTTTCTGTTAAGGCTGACTGTCATATCTGATTACCATAGGGAATGTTGACAGTGTATGTTCTGTTAAGGCTGGCTCTCATATTTGATTACCATAGGGAATTTGGACAGTGTATTTTCTGTTAAGGCTGACTATTACCATTGGGAATTTGGACAGTGTATTTTCTGTTAAGGCTGACTATTACCATAGGGAATTTGGACAGTGTATTTTCTGTTAAGGCTGACTCTCATATCTGATACCATAGGGAATTTGGACAGTGTATTTTCTGTTAAGGCTGACTCTCATATCTGATTACCATAGGGAATTTTGACAGTGTATTTTCTGTTAAGGCTGACTCCCATATTTGATTACCTTAGGGAATTTTGACAGTGTCTTTTCTGTTAAGGCTGACTCCCATATCTGATTACCATAGGGAATGTTGACAGTGTATTTTCTGTTAAGGCTGACTACTCATATTTGATTACCATAGGGAACAGATTAGTGTTGTGTCATCTTTAACATGAAGTATAAAAGACAACAACTGGTTAGGTGGTTTAAAAGTTACAGCCTTGTTAATCTATTGTCCAACAGTAGTTCTGAGACACAGTTGGTTTCTGCTGCTTGCAGAGTGGAGCAGCGGGCAATGAAAGGGTTCAGCCCCTTTGTCTGCTGAACAGAACATCTACAACCCACACCTGAATGAAGAGCACACCAATATCAGCAATGAAATCATCTCATCAACATATACTGCTGCTAATTCTAGCCAAAAACATAAAATCTACCTCCCAAAATTATACTTGTTAACAATGTACATCCCTATTTTCAACTAACAACCATTTCAAGCCTATCAAAAATGTAAACCCACATTTTAAACAACTGAACAACAACAACAAAATGTATATCTCATCCCAATCCAAATTCTCTACCTACATTCCTATCTGTCAGCAACATGCACAAACATTCCAGAAACTATATATGCCATCCCTAGGGCTATGTAGAGACTTTGTTGGGCAAATCAGAACATCAAAAGGAAATATAGAGCAGTTCTGCTACGATATCTGAAATCGAGAGCAAAAAAGCAGCAGCAAAAACAGGGGCACACACACAAACACAAAATTATGACATATGTGAAATACCACTGGGAATAATTACATATGTGAAATACCACTGGGGGTCTCGCACCGACTTGTTCTCCTGCCCACGGACAACACTTCGGTGCCTTGTTGTGTCAACAACAACCAAAAAAGGGGGTGGGGGAAGGGGGCTCGCTCCCTCAGCCTCTCCCCCCGAATAGAGGCCCCTCTCCACTGTTGCCGTGCGGGGATTCACCCTCTGCGCGACACACATAGCGGGGTTCCTCCTCCTCACTGAGTGAAGGGACCCTCAGCAGGCTAACCCTCAGCCCAGTGGAGAACAGTGTTCAGGCCCGAGTCGCTCACCCTCCCTGGTCTGGCCTCTTAACATACGCCTTCCCTCCGTTCCCAATCCCCCACAGGGTGAGCCCTTTTCCAAGGGGAGAAATGGCCTTCTGGGCTCATCTCTTTTCCTCCATCTGGCCTTCCAATTTACAGATAGGTAGTTCCTATCGCTCCTATCTTCTTCGTTAGGCTCTCAGCTGGCTCCACTCAGGGCTACTGGGAACCCGCGCCCCAGGCGCTCCTCCCAGTCCTCTCTAGATGCTTCCAAGATGGGCAGATCGGCCTACGCCCAAGCGTATAAGGATCTCCCCGTCTTATCTCCCGGGCCCATGAGGGCAGGGCGCTGGCCACTTCCACAGCGATTCAGCGCTCTGTCCTCTTGCACCACATCCTGGAGGCAGCCTACTGGCATCCGGAAAATTCCTTCATAAGCCTTTATTTTAGGGGTGTCCGCATGACCAGGGCTGATGGTTCGAGGGACTTCTTTTGCGGCTAACGCAGCCATATCTATTCCTCTGCTAACCCCAAGAACCATTAGGGCACTAAGCCCTCCTCCAATTCCTTTGAATTCTGCTATGGTCTGACATGTAAAGTATATGACGCCAAAATGGGGAGTTTGTATTACACTCCCTGTTTGGCTAGTATACTTACCATGTCAGACTCTAATGCCCACCCTACCTTCCCCGCTAGCGCTATGGTTCTCGGGGTTACCTCGTTGAATGAGGAACAGGAAGTTTACACTGGTTTCTTCCCTGGCGGAAGTAGTGTGGACGTCACGTGATGGTCTTATTACTGCATTAGCCACAAAAAATCTCGGCCTGCAGAGCTAACTAACTGCCGTGGAATGCTATGGTCTGACATGGTAAGTATACTAGCCAAACAGGGAGTATAATACAAACTCCCCATATTTGCTGCATTCAAATGTACTTTCTGTAAGTTTTCACTCTGATTTCATGTTATTGGTGAAAACAAAATCAAGGGATTGGGACACTGTATTGCATAGACTTTCAGGGGAAAAAAAAGGGAAAAAAAATCTGGTGGGGGAAAAAAGACGAAATATGTTGGAAAAAAAAATGGGGAGAAACCAGCTAAAAGAGGAACATTTGATATGCATGATATCTTTCTTTTTTCCCCCATCTTTTTGCCAGATTTTACAAGAATTAATACCATCAGCATACACACACAAAAAAAGTTATGTATATGACCAAGATAATATACATTTTTTGTTTTGATGTAAGAATTATACATCATCAAAATGACACTGGAATGTATGCAAGTTAACTAGTGAAAATCAACACAAGCAAATTCATATAGCTTTAGAAGATTCACACTGATAACAGTAAAAATAAACTCTTATCTTTATTATTTTTCACCATCATCATTGTTTATCTCTTAAAACTATATGAATATCATGTGTTGATTTTCACCTGTAAAAAAGTTATTTCACAATGAAAATCAACACTAGCCATTCATACTGTTTAAAAGGCTGACATTAACAGTGAAAATACTGTAAAAACAATAGGTACTTTTGCCATTGTACCATTATTTATGATTTGTTCCAAACAGACAAAAATCCTTTGGAGTCACTCAGCCTCATAATACTGGGCCACATCAGTGAGCGTGTCCATGCATATACACAAACGTGTGTGTTCATTTGAAGAGACACAAAGACGGTTGTCAGGCTAATAAGTGTAAAGGTGTGTGAGAAAATTATTTCTCCTAGTCTTACTGAACAGATACAGAAGCCATGCCCTTTTCCCCCAATGCTCTGTTACCTATCACAGCATTCCCACAACGGGAGAGAACACCTGAGTTACGCTGAAGACAGGTTGCAGGTACTCCCCCTGCAGGCCTCCAGTCGCTTCAGCTCCTCCTGCAGGGAGGCCAGCAGAGAAGGGTCAGCGGTGCTGGCCACATTCACCAGCTCATAACGGTCCCCAGTTAACTCGTACACCTCCGTGAAATTCTGAAATTCACCACCAACATCAGAATCACTTTGTGATACAAAGATGGTTTGGACAAAGAATACAGTGAGTAGAGCAGAAACAAGTTGATGATGACAATGCAGCCAGTGTGACCCTCTGGGAGACAAACGGCACTGACTCACTGCAAAACAACATTCTGCTGCCATAGACCTCTGATGTCAAAACCACACTGTTCTGGCCACATGGCATGTGAAAGTGCCTGGGTACATGTTCAAAGGGAGACAACCTATATTCTCAGTGGTCATAATGGTATGAATTGCAGTTTCAGCTGAACTCAAAATTTCCCATATTTTCATTCACCATAGCACCAAATAATGAATATTATTATAAAATACTAAAGCTCACATACATAGCATACTGGCAGATCTATTGTATGTCAAAGTTTGTATTGGGTTTACATCTTGACCCTATAAAAAAGACAATAGGCATGGTGATGTATCATTTCATTTTTATTCTCTTTATAAAAACGGCATGTTGTCATGTGGTAAGTTTAGCAGTAATCACAACACAACCTTTTTCTTCCTATAACTTAGGTCACTGGCTACTGTCTGACTTGGTATAGTGCCATTCCAATCCAACGTATCCTCAAAAGACAGCATTCCCATTACTCCACGTAAGGACACAGCCTGCACCAAGTACATTGAAGCATCTTTGGCAGAGTAAAGCTTGAAACTTCATATGCAACACTCTGTTGTTTCTAACATAGCATTCCCATTACTCCACGTAAGGACATAGCATTCCCATTACTCCACGTAAGGACACAGCATTCCCATTGCTCCATGTAAGGACACAGCATTCCCATTACTCCATGTAAGGACACAGCATTCCCATTACTCCACCTAAGGACACAGCATTCCCATTGCTCCATGTAAGGACACATCATTCCCATCACTCCACGTAAGGACACAGCATTCCCATCACTCCACGTAAGGACACAGCATTCCCATTGCTCCACGTAAGGACACAGCATTCCCATTGCTCCACCTAAGGACACAGCATTCCCATTGCTCCACGTAAGGACACAGCATTCCCATTGCTCCACGTAAGGACACGAAACCTATCAGCTGTACACCTCTGTCCTTACCATCAGCCTGCACCAAGTACATTGAAGCCACCTTAGGCAGAGTAAAGCTTGAAACTTCATATGCAAGCTGAATGAGAATACGTCGCTACATTTTCAGAATCACTCCATCAATTTTGCTTCTTTTTTTTTTTAATCTGTTAGAAACAACAGAGTGTTGCATTGTTGACTTAATTCTAGTGGAAACAAAATGTCTTCCATTTATCTTTCACTTTTATTTATTGACGGATTTGAGGTTCTTGTGACATCATAAACAAAACACAAATATGAAACAAAAGAAGGAAAAAACACAGTAAAAAGGAGCATTATCCACACACTTGTTCAGTCGTACACATTGTGTACAAGGTAAATAAACAATAACACAAATCCAGAACTTGTTGCACTATACTTCAAGCTGCAACACACTGCCTTGTCCATCCACAGATTTGTTTTTCATCAGTGCCGTCTGTGTCAGTTTTGTCCTCTGGGTGAAGGCATCCCAGAGTCACTGTCAGTGAGCTCATTCAGATACACTATCCTTCCAAATATTTGCAGTGTCAGTTCAACAATTATGACATAAAGCAAGCAACACCTCTGAGCATCTGTGCAAATTTTATTTTGTAATGCTGCTTGCTTCAGTTGCAAAAAATGTGGTGGAAACGGCACGGCAAGTTCAAAGGTAAAGGCAAAAATGGGATGAAGGCTAGAGAGGAGGTACTGACCTTTTCCTTCTGTTCATTCATATATCATGACTTTAGGCTCTAAGCAGAGAAGAATGAAGACCAACAGTAACACTGACAGTTTGTCCAAATCTTGCTCTTGAAGTGATGCATATGCTGTTGAGTTTTGTCACCTTTAATGGTAGACCACACTCATCAAGTTTCATCCCCTGAAGTGGCATAAGGGTTCAGTCTTCAGACCCCTAAGCTGTTGTAGTAAATATGCATGTATTGTGTTCATGCCACACTATCATTTTTCTGTAACCATTCAAAGTATTTCACGTCTGTCCTGTACATAATTTCAGATGCGAGTAGTACACCATCATCAGTATTAATGAGAAAGCCTCCACATATTCTTGATCTTGCAACAAGACAGAAGAACTCAAAGCCCACAAAGGCTGTTATTTTGCCTGTTGAGAACAGAGGGAACACAGTGATAAAGCAGCTCACCACATTGTCCTTCATGACGCAGTACTTGTAGACATGGGGTGGACGGTCTGCCCTGACGCAGGAAAACGTGTTGTTCCACGAGTCCTCACACACACAGTTTGGGTCACAGTTCTGCCACAGTCAACACATCTTTCAGTATTCCTGGGCTCCAGCACAGCTGAAGCAAGACAGCGGCAATGCCACAATAAACAGACCTGCACTTCATGCAATACCAGTCAGACAGCGGCAATGCCACAATAAATAGACCTGTATTTCATACAATACCAGTCAATAAAATCAATCAACATTGGCAAGTACTTCACCAGTCAGACAGCCGCAATGCCACAATAAACAGACCTGTACTTCATACAGTAACAGTCAATAAAATCAATCAACAATAACAAGTACTTCACCAGTCAGACAGCGGTAATCCCACAATAAAGAGACCTGTATTTCATACAATACCAGTCAATAAAATCAACCAACATTAACAAGCAACTTCACCAGTCAGGTGAAAATATGTTATGTGGTACCAATAAGCAGACAGATGCAGCAGCCCAGTGATCAGAATGCTGACTTCCTATGCCGAGTCACAGTTCAACAGCCCAGTGATCAGAATGCTGACTTCCCATGCTGAGTCACACTTCAACAGCCCAGTGATCAGAATGCTGACTTCCCATGCTGAATCACACTTCAACAGCCCAGTGATCAGAATGCTGACTTCCTATGCTGAGTCACAGTTCAACAGCCCAGTGATTAGAATGCTAACTTCCTATGTTGAGTCACACTTCAACAGCCCAGTGATCAGAATGCTGACTTCCTATGCTGAGTCACAGTTCAACAGCCCAGTGATTAGAATGCTAACTTCCTATGTTGAGTCACACTTCAACAGCCCAGTGATTAGAATGCTGACTTCCTATGCCGAGTCACAGTTCAACAGCCCAGTGATCAGAATGCTGACTTCCCATGCTGAGTCACACTTCAACAGCCCAGTGATCAGAATGCTGACTTCCTATGCTGAGTCACACTTCAACAGCCCAGTGATCAGAATGCTGATTTCCCATGCTGAGTCACACATCAACAGCCCAGTGATCAGAATGCTGACTTCCCATGCTGAGTCACAGGTTCAAGCTCCAGCGGTGTCGAAGATGATGTTTACAATCTCTCATGTTAACATGGACCCTGAACCTCTGGTTAGTGTGTGTGTGTGTGTGTGTGTGTGTGTGTGTGTGTGTGTGTGTGTGTGTGTGTGTGAGTGTGACAGTGTGTGTGTGTGTGTGTGTGTGTGTGTGTGTGTGTGTGTGTGTGTGTGTGTGTGTGTGTGTGTGTGTGTACACACAGAGATGATCCAATATGTAAAGATCCTGTAATCCACATCAGTAAATAGTGAATTATGGAAATGCACAAACAGCCAACAAGCATTAAGATTCTTGAAGAGGAGGTCAGCTTTATCAAGCACTCCACATCACCCACTGACACGCCAGGTTGACACTGACAGTAACACAAAATATTACCATCCCACACAATACCACAGTCCCAGAAGGGACACCTACAGACACAAAATATTACCATCCCACACAATACCACTGCCTCAGAAGGGACACCTAGACACAAAATATTGCCATCCCACACAATACCACTGTTCCAGAAGGACACCTACAGACACAAAATATTACCATCCCACACAATGCCACTGTTCCAGAAGGGACACCTACAGACACAAAATATTACCATCCCACACAATGCCACTGTTCCAGAAGGGACACCTACAGACACAAAATATTACCATCCCACACAATGCCACTGTTCCAGAAGGGACACCTACAGACACAAAATATTACCATCCCACACAATACCACTGTTCCAGAAGGGACACCTACAGACACAAAATATTACCATCCCACACAATACCACAGTCCCAAAAGGGACACCTACAGACACAAAATACTGCCATCCCATCACCATCAATCCCCCTGTATTCACACAGTGCATGCTGAGTTCAAAATCTTTGCCTGAAGGCTTCCTGGGAGTAAAAAAAATCTAAAAAATCTAACACAAATCTTGCTCAAAATGCCCTCCTTCTTAGATGTCATAAATGTTGAAGCCATTTTCAATTTTCTGAAAAGCTGGCATCAAAACAGCCGCACGCATCAGCCTGAAATTAAGTAAAATGGTCTTCGGTGCCCAATATTCGATCAAACGTAAATCTCTGTGTAAAGATGTATCCGTTCCCACACAGAATACCAAAAATAAAGATTTTTTAAAAAAACATTTACTCAAAAAAAAGGAAAATGTTCGCTTTCAATCTCTGTTTTTGACATGTTTTCATCCACTGGGAGATTTAATGTGCCCCATCCTCCCCCCCAAACCCCCCTCTTCCCACTCCCTATCCTCTATTCTTTTCTACAGTTGTGGGTTAACTCCCCCCCCCCCTCTCTCCCATTTGTCCCTTCCCCCTTTCCCCTTTCCCCCCCCTTGATCATCTGTATGGGTTTGGCAGTTCTGGATGGAGGCAACAGAAAACAACGATGGGGAAAAGGGGGAAAGGGAGGCAATGAAGGCTTCGGACTGGGTGAAACCAGTAAAAGTGTAGTGAATGACAATTAGGTATAATTTCAGGCTCATTTTTTAGCCATGGTTTTCTTTGAGTGTTTTTCTGTCTCCTCCTTTTTTAAATTTGCACAGAGCTCCCTAGGCTAGAAACCCAAAGTGTACTTTTAACATTGTTAGTAAAGCTTTCCCAAATTTAACAAGCCCCTCTATGCTACAGATCAATACCCTTTCAGTATCTTGCTTTGCACTCTACAGCGTGGAGAGAAGGAACAAATCTTAGTTATCTCTGTTTACTATTTTTACAAAAATAAAAAATGTCCGAAAATAAAAAACAAAAAAAAAGGCAACAAAATTTAAATTGTCTGAGAAGTTTTTTTTTTCTGAACATGGCTTTTTCTAAAGAAATAGTCTACGTCAAAAGATTCCATGTCAAAATTTTTTGTTTAGCCCCCATGAAGCCCATGTGCATTTTTCTTTTTTTTTTTGGGGGTGGGGGGGTGGGGCTAGCATTTACACACAGTTTTTGCGCATTGCGTTGTTCAAAACTATAGATGCTATCCCAAAAACACCTTTATTTATGGCTTGCTTGACCCAGGTGTTCAACTAGAACTCCAAAGGGCCCGCCCCTGGTATGGGGGCACCCGGCCCAGTAAACCCTGCTCTCCTAATGCTCCCAAAAACGGGAGCGGAAGCTCTGAGAGGCATTGTGGGCACGGACCACACGGCAGAAGCGACTTGCCATCCATGTAGGCTGGGCCCGCTGCCCGGCAATCGTGAAGGTGGGGCCCGGTCGATGTTCATGGGTTTTGCTGGAGGAGACAGCAGGCAATTTCATTCAAATACTGGGCCGATGCATCAAATACATAAGTAAATTAAAAAATGCCAAATTTTGGGGTGAAATACACACTGGTATGTAAAAATGCATTAACACAACCATGGACCTTTGAACAGACACACAATAAGGGACGACATATGTGCCAAAATTTTTTCCCTTTACATAATGAAAATTTTCAGCTAAAAAATTTAGTTCAAGGTCTCATTATGGTATTAAGTTCACATTTCTTGTGTTTTTTGATGGGAAAAAAGGGAAACCCGAGTTTCAAATTCATTTCCATTAAAAAAGGCCAAAGTGTGAGGGTAGCCTTTCACTTTGTACAAATTAAAATAAATCATAAATCATAAAGCGTCATAAGTCAAAAATTTAAAAAATTGCTCACATTTCATACACCTTTCACATGGGGAATTATCAAATCCCACTGATTGAAAAAAAAAAATTTCCCTTTTCCACAACTTTTTACTGAATACAAGAATTTTTCGTTGCCCGCAAGGGGGTAACTCTTTTTGGAAAAGATCTAAAAAAACTGTGCCCGTTTAAAAGATTTCCCTGGTTGAACCCTTCGCATGTGCTCTATTCTTTTATTTCCCCCCCCTCCGTCCTTCATTCTGTGGAATAATTACACAACGATGTGTTTTGACAAAGGTCAGTGCATGCAAACTTTGATTTTGGTTTGACAGAAAATCAGACCTGGTAGTTTCACATTAAAGATTGATGTTTTCAGTAGCAAAAGGGGGTGATTATAGTAAAAGCCCATGAAGTGACTTTTTTTTCCGATCAAAGGGCTACGATCACAGCACAGGACACCATACCCCCCAGATGTTTCATCCCTTTAACGTGTTTTTTAATCGTTTCCCAAATGTGTGAAGCAGTTGCCGACTTTTTTTTTCTTACATGATTTGAAAGGGGAAACAAAGATGGGGGGCAGCCTCCCTGTGTGACCCGCCCCGCTTTAATACCAGGTTCCTTGATCTCGAGGTACACGGATGTCAAATTCTTACAGCTGTCGTTTGCGTATGGGTCCAAACTGCCGTATAGAACCAAACAGGGGGGGACTATTACAAAAAATCGATAAACATAAAAAAGGTAATGAAAAGGATTAAAACCCCTTGACTGCCATATTTTTTTCCGTTTTTACTTCTGTGGGCGAGCAAAATTTTACTTTTTGTGGTTGGTTCACTAAATTTTATCGATGCTCATTTTTTTGTGGAGATATCTCTTAGATTTTTGGCGTTTCTTCTTTCCCAGAGCTATATATCCCCAAAAAATTAAATTTTTTTTTTTATTCTGGGATAAAAAATAATCTTATAATTCATGCCACTGTCACTTTTGAAAACCCCCATTCTGACGCATTTTCCCATACGCAACCGCAATCTTTCCAAACAACCAAAGGGCACTACCGAAGTTTTTTTCTCCCCCTCTCCTTCAGGGAAAAAAATTTACTAAATCACATCATCCACTTGTAAAAGTTTTTTTTTTTACCTTGTATCTCTCCCACACTGGGCAAATAAATCTGCACACTGTTCTTCCTCAGCGGGACAAATAAATCTTCCACATGTACCCTCTTTACATGGAGAAAAAAAAGTCTTCACACAGTTTTCCTCCATGAGAGATAAAATAATCAAGTTCCGCTTCTATAACCGGGGTTCCTTCCGTTATCCAAAAAACCCGGCCGGGAGAATACAAAAACTCCGTAACACCGGGGACCACCTCCCTCAATAAAAGCCCTCCGCTTTCTAAATTCCCTTCTTCGGGGAAAAATATACTGCCCCCCGTTTTCCCCTTCCTGGAGATCGAGTCTGACTTCTTTTCCGCGTTTTTTTCTTCCTTGAAAAGCGAGTTCAACTCCTCCCCGGATTTGGAACTTGCGGGGGCTAAACTCCCCGTGGTTCCTACACCAGGGCCCCTCTTCACCCCTCAGGGGGTGAAAGGTAAAGGGTGAAGGCGAAGGGTAAAGGGTGAAGGGGCTGAAACACGAAAAGGTTGTGAAGAAACCTGTTTCCCAAATTTCAACTATGTTCTTTCTTTTCTTTTCTTTTTTTCCCCCCCTTAGTTTTTCCCCCCATCTACATCACCTGTAATGACTGTCAGCAAAGGGCCCCCGTCCTGACAGGTTCGAGTCTTAGGCCCCCGCGGGTTAAAAAGCCCCTCTTTCCCCCTTCTTATGGTGCAACTCGGTTCAAAACACATGCCAGCACCTTACCTTACCACCCTTGTTAAACTATCACTATGGTCACTTTCACCCAATGAACATTCGTTTTTTGAAGAGTCATATCACAATTATTTTGGGGACGCCGTACATGTCAAGCCACATAATTCTTCCTTTAATTGGGCCGGGGAAATGATTCATACACTAACTACATTGTGGAGGTCAATCCCCTTGATGTGAGGCTACTCCCTGCCCCCCCACCCGGGGATAAAAAATTTTCCCGTTTTTTTTTTAAAGGATATACAAATTCACTTAAACACATCTTCAGCATAATCTCAAAATGTGAAACCAAAGCACAAGATTCCCCCAAAATTATAATAAATTTTGAATCAATCCCCTGATCCCAAAATACATGTTTCAAACTTTCAATCTTTTTCTAAAAAAAAACTTTCTAATTAAAACACCTATTCCCCAAGAACTTTTCAAAAATTACTGGATAAAACAATTGGGAAAAAACAATTAAAAGAAAAAAATGTTTTCAACTTAAGATGTGAAGCACATTTCCCTTGATTTTTGTCTCAACATTTGTTTCAAAACCCTATAAAAAAGAGAATTCCAATTTAAAGTTTCTCAATAGACCATGTAAACAAAAATAAAAATTTTTTTAAAAACTAATTTTTTTTTCCCCAATTTAAAATGTTAAAACCCATTAAAATAATGCTTTCCATTTGGACATACAAATGAAAAAATTGGTTTTTTTTTTTTCATTGACAATAAAATTTTTAACTTTTCAAAGGTTTTTGCTTAAAAACATATAGTTCATTTTAAACAAGAAAATTAGCATAAATAACTTGATTTTTTTTCCCCTTGTTTCCAAAGAAAAAAAAGTATTTAAAAAAAAACAGTTTTTTCTTGAAAACATATATTCCCCAAACGCAAAAATAAATCCACTTGTTAAATAGTAAATTAAATCCTGTAAAATTATACAAGTTCCTTAAAAAAGAAAAAACGAATTTTGTCTTTCCCTTGAAACGGGTTAATTTTCCCTGAAAAAATCAGGGGAAACAATCCCAGGTTTTGGTTTTCCCACACGGCAAACAGTAAATTGTTTTCCTTTAAAATCAAGAATTTAAAAAATTTGTTTCCTTCTAACACCTTTTTTCAATGGGGGGAAGGTCGGTCGAAACGGTTTTTTTAAAATTCTGTTAATGGCAAAACGACGTCCTGGGTTGTCCCCCAAAACCGGGGAAAGCTTTAAGCTAAAAGGTTTTCCCTTTAAATCCGCATTCATTAAACTCCACCACCTCTTTTTTTGGGGGGGAAAGGGAGGGGTATTCTTTTCGCACTGGTATTTAAATTCAAATTTGGGTTTTAAAACCAGTTTTACGTACCTGGTACCTCAACAAATCTGAAAAGTTTTAAAAATTCTTTGGCTGTTTGTTTGGACTTGTAACAAAAACATTACAAAACAACCTAATATTTACTTTAAACAAAATAAATACAAATTTTATTAGGGAAATTTTTTTTTTTTTTTTTTAATTTTTTTTTTATTTTTAAAATTATATAAAAATTTTTTTAATATTCCCCCAAATAATATCCACTCCCACTTTTTTTTTTTTATTTTTTTTTTTTTTTTTAAAACCTTTGTTTTTTTTTTTTTTTTTTCTGCGAAAGTTTTTCGCCCACCTGAAAAGGCCCCTTCCCAATAACACAAAAGTTGTTTTTTTTATCAGTTAGTAGAAAAGAACTTTATCCCCTACATAAAGGAAACGTCCCTTTGCTTTTCTGTCGCAAACCCCTTGTACACATCGTTTTTTTATAAATGCTGTTGAGCAAGCTCACATGATCCTTCAAACGATTTGGTTCATAACTATTGGTAAACTTTTATTTAATATTCCCTTTTTTCCCCTTTTTCATAATAATAAAACCCCCCCAAAACCAAAAAAACCCAAAAAACCCCCACCCCCCCAAAAAAACAAACCCAAAACACCCAAAACCCCCCCAAAACCCAAAACTTCAACCCAAAACCCCCCACCATTCCCCAAAAAAATTTTTAAAAAAAAATTACAAATCAATTTTCCAAATAAAAATTTCTTCCCCCCACCAAAAAAATTCCCCCTTAAAACCACCTAAAAAATTCAAAAACTTAACATACTTAAAAACCATAAATGCTTCATCCCCTTTCGTACCCAAAAAATAAAATATGGTCCCCAAGGCCCCCCTAAAAGGCCAAAAAATCAATACCCTTCCAATGGCAAAATAGAGGCATTTGTGAAAAGGTGCCATGGGACCCCCCTTTTCTGAGATGTTTTTGGCGATTCCCAGCGGCGTATTCGTAACTTTTTTGGACCCCCGGCCAATAAAAAAAATCAGAACCTTTTTAAACGTTCTTTTGACACAGGACCAGCGAACAATGCATCATGACCGGGCAGCCGTTTCTAAGGGGTTGGGGAAACCAACCTGTCTGTTGTCCTGCCCAGTACCCCCCTTTGGGGGAAATTTTAAAGGTCCCGTATGTTTTTGGTTTGTCGTTTGACGTCAGGACAGTCTGTTTTGCGCGAAAGATTGGTCAGCGCTCGTCTTTTCCCCTGATTTCTTTTAAATCCTGGGGAAATCTGGATTCCCCCTTTTTGGACTTTAGCGGCTTTGTAGCCTTTCCCCTGCTCTTAAATTTGTTAGACCCAGACAGGAAAAAACGATCCCCCCACCCTGCGAGGGCCCCTGGAAAATTTGCCCAAGCCACCGATGGTTATAAATGACACAGGCGGTAAAAATCCGGAGTAGTCGGTGGTCGACAAAATTTTCGCCAACGGAAACGTTTTTAAACTTGCCCCCCAAAAGCCTACATTTTGGACAGTGTTGAGTACTGGGCTTGAAGCACGAAAGATTTCCCACACCAGCGTGGTGACCGTGTCTCGCAAAACCCAAGCCCGCAATCCATTGATGGTCCTTTTTAAACGTCCTCAAAGTTGATCTGGTGTCAAAACAAGGCCTTTTTCACAATCAGTGGGGGAAATAATGCGGGGTTTTTAATCACCCCGGGCTGAAAGGGAAATTCTGTTTCCCAAGGAACTTTCCCTCCCAAAAAAAAACAGCGCTTGTTGATCGGCGCTGATGATTTTTTGAAAAATTTTTGGCCCAACTGGCCCCAAAGGTTACTGGGGGTCGTTGTCCCCCGACCCCGGGAAGTTTGCTGGAGTAAAAGGGTCTGCCGGCGGTGAGTACTGGTATGACGAAAGTCCTCGAACCCGGGGAAAAATCCCTGTCCGTTCCTGGATAGGTAATCCTTGAGGGCTCAAAAATGACCCACGATTTCTTTCCTGTAATTCCCCGTCCTGAAGGGAAATCATGAGCATGGATCAAAGATGGAAAAATTTTCCCTTTTCCCACCACGCCCAAAAGGGTGAGCGATACAAAACTGACAGCCCCCTTTACCTTTCCCCCTTTTAAATTGCTTTCTTTAAGGAAAGTGGCCGATCTTTTTCACGCTTGGAAAAGTTGTTTTCTAAAAAGGAGACTCGCAGTGACGAAAAGTCTTTTTCGTTTTTAAAAAACGATCCACGTAAAAAAGACTCTACGGATCAGAAAAGACGGAACCGTTCTCCTTTTTCAGGGGGCACAGAACGGAAACGTTTGTGAAAAAGATCAGGAACATTGAATTCTTGAGGAGTTCTTTTTAATGATCCCAAATTTAAAATTTTTTTTCGCTGCAAGTGAGTGGTACAAGTCAAAACGCTACCCTTAAAAAACGACGCAAATACAATGTCACTTTCTTTGGGCCCAACCACAAGCGTTGGTGACTTCAAATCGGAAAAGAAAAAATTCAATGTCATCCGTTTTTTCCCCAAAAGGGGGGAAATTTGGAATATATGCCCCTTTTTTGGTTTTAGGCATGGTGCGGGAACCGACTGGTGGGGGGTTCTCTGATGCCTGGTTCTTTTTAATTTTACACAGTCTCTAGTTTAACTGCCCAACTTAAATTGACGTTCTTCAGCTTCAGCTTTCCCCCTGTAATTTTTTTTTTCACTTCCCTCTGTAGTCTATTTGCTTCGCTTTCTGTAAACTTTTTTCTTCAATTTCGGCTTCCCTCTGTAATTTATTTTTTCAGCTTCCCTTGTAGTCTATTTTTTCGCTTCCCTCTTCTTTGCCTGCTGCCCTATCTGGCATTGTTGCAATGTAGTAAAATTTTTCCCAAAAAACCCAAACGTTCCCTTGTTAACATATCTATCAAAATCATCCATAAAAGAACCCCCAGATTAAACACCAAACAAACTCAAAGTAGAATAAAAATAAGGGGATTATGATAAATTTTTGTTTACAAAACCCAATTTGTTAACAAATACAGAATTCAATTTCCGGGTAAACAGAAAAACCCCTTACTAAAACAGGGGAATATGAAATCCCCAAAGGGAAAGAAATTTTTTAAAAATAATTTGCAATGACAATTTGGATTTAGAAAAAAAAATGAAGTTTTAAAACAAAAATGTTTTCCCCAAGAAAAAAAAATAAAAAATAAAGTTTTTTTGAAAATAAATTTTTATAAAGTTTTAGTTCTTTAAAAATTCTTGTTGTCTCTTTTTTTTCTTATTAATTTCAAACGAATTTACAAAAACAAAAGTACCCCCTTAACAAAAAAGAATATAAATTTTCAAAAAAAAGGAATCACAAACAATTTAAAAGAGGGGGAAAAACACAAAATCCGGGAAAAATTACCTAAAAGTGAAAATGTAGAAAAGAAAAAAGATAGGGGTTATTAGGAGAAGGTTTTTGAGTTTTGAAAAGGGGGTGAAAAGGAAATGAAAGGATACACAGGACCCGGGAAAAGTGAGCGAAACAAGAAAAAAAGAGCCCACGAAGCACCCTATGGCATGTCTCCCCTGAAATGGAGACGGGGAAAAAAAAAATCATGCACAATAACACCCACTCGTAATAATACAAAATCTAAAAAATCAAACAAAAAAGCACATTCACCCAAACCAAAGAAAATCTCGCACCACACCCAAAAAAAAAAGTCAAAAATAAAGGTTTATTGGGGGGAGGGTAATCAACCCCACCCCCACACTATTAGGGAGGAGGAGAATTGATCCCCACTCTGAGGGGGCAAGGGGAAAATCAAACGAAAAAATAGGAAAGCGAAAGAAATAGATATTTAGAAAAAGGAAAGAATTGATCCCCAACGCCATGTCCCCTGCTAACGCAGGAAAGGTTGGGGCTATCATCCGGGGAAAAGGGGGCAAAATTCTAATCTTCTAGGGGAAGGCAAAAATCCTCAAGCCCTGCCCTCTTGTGCCGGGTTTGAGCAAAAGGGGGGTTGAGGCTATCGGTCCTGAGGGGGGAAGGGGCAAAAAGAAATTCCTACCAAAAAAAAAAAAAAAAAACCTTAACGGAGTAGAGCAACCCAAAAAAATCTCAACCACCTTAACCCACATAGAAATAGCAAAAACAAAAAACAAATGCAAAAATTTTTTAAAACAATCAAAAATCAACTAATTTCTTTTTTTTCCTTCCCCAAAACCCTTTAGGGGACAAATGAAATCCTT
The DNA here is from genome assembly GCA_018398815.1 of Conus ventricosus. Taxonomy (NCBI): domain Eukaryota; kingdom Metazoa; phylum Mollusca; class Gastropoda; order Neogastropoda; family Conidae; genus Conus; species Conus ventricosus. The sequence goes on along the minus strand of JAFLJL010000368.1, from coordinate 1,942 downwards.
TTTTTTCTCTTCCCCCCAAACCCTTGAGGGGCAAATTCCTTTTTTTTTTTTAAAAACCCCCAAAGGGCCCCAAAAAGAATCTTTCTTTTTTTTTTTTTTTTTTTTTTTTCCGGGAAACAAACGGCAGCTACCGTGAAACTGGGGTCCCGGGGTCACCACGTCACACTGTCCTTTGCATACCCGATTTTGAGCATTTACCCATACGCACACGCAATCTTTCCCAAAAAACCAAAAGGGCACTACCGAAGTTTTTTTCTCCCCCTCTCCCAGGGAAAACAATTTCTAAATCACATCATCATTGTAAACGTTTTACCCCTGACTCTTCCCATGAGAGAAAATAAAACTCACCATGTATCCTCCCCACGTCGGGAGAAAAATCAATCTTCCAAGTATTTTCTTTACAATGGAAGAAAAAAACGTCTTACACTGTTCCTCCTCAACTGAGAGATAAATAATCTAGTTCCCCTTCTATAAAGCGTGGCCTCACATTCCGTTTTCCAAAAACCGGCCAGGGAATACAAACTCCCCTAAACCCGGGCCGTCCTCAAGTAAAAGCTCCCCCGCTTTCTCAATTTTTCCTTCTCCTGGACAATATACTGCCCCCCCGAATTCTCCCGTCCCGGGGTACGAGTCTCGACTTCCTTCGCGACTTTTTCTGTCCTTGAGAAAAGAGGCTTCAAATCCTCCCGGAGTTGGAACTTGCTGGGGGGAACTACAGGTGTTCCTCACACCATGGCCCCCAAACCCCCCACGGGGGAAAAGGGGAAGGGGAAGGGGGAAGGTAAAAAGGTGAAAGGGGGAAACACGAATAAGGTTCGTGTAAGTAAACCCCCCTTCCAAAATTTAACATATGAAAACTTTCTTTTTTTTTTCTTTAGTTATCCCCTGTACTTTCCCCACATCTACCTCACCTGGTAATGACTGGTCAGCAAAAGAGGGCCCCGCCTGACAGGTTCGGTCTCTAGGGCCCTTGCGGGTTTAAAAACTGACCTTTCCCCCTCTCCCAGGGTGATACCTGTTCAAAAAACATGCCAGCACCTTACCCCTTTCCGCCCTTGTTTTAAATAACCTCTTCACTTTCACCCAATGACCACATTCGTTTTTGAATGAGTCATATCACAATTATTTTTGGGGCGCCCGCTAACTGTCAAACCAATGAAAATTTTTTTTTAATTGTGGCAGGGAAATGATTCATACACTAACTACAGGTGGAGCGTCCACCCTTTATGGAGGCTGTCACTGCATTCAAACTTTTTTGTTTTAAATTTTACTTCACACCTACATAACCACACAGCACCAAAAAAAACACTACAAACCCCGCCGGTTTCCGTGTTTTTGAACCCTGTGAAAATAACTTTTTGGAATTTCGCCCACAATTGTTTTTTTTTTAAGTAAATCTCTTATTTTTGGGGGCGTACGTCCGGTTTTAAGGGACACAAATTCTGTTTTTAGGTAGGTTCACTTTTGCCATGCTCTTTTAAATTCGAAGTTCCTTTAGTACTTTGGGAAAAGTTTTTGTTTATCCTTTGGTACAAACCGTTACCCCCAATGTTTGATTTTGTTTTTATATAGACCAAAAAAAATTTGGATGAACATTTTTTTTCCCCCCCCCCTTTTAAAAAATAAATGAACATATGCCTAAATTCACAATGAAATACCACCAAAAAAAAAAACTTCAGGGGGAAACGCTTCTCAAAATAAAGCTTTTAAGTCCCTACAAGTTTTGCAACCCAAATTTATGGGGGACTCCGTCAGGTAACGGGAAAGAGGATGGGAATTACCTTTCCACAGCATCAGTCTGCACTCTTGCCCCTCCCGGAAATGGTTTGTTTTGCAGAGTGAAATAACCCTCCCCAAAACCTGTAACTTTCCCAAACATTTTGTCTGTTTTCTTTCACAAATGTAGTTTGGTTCACTCAGAAAAAATGCAAAGAAAAAAAGC
>JAFLJL010000366.1:15390-19664 GCA_018398815.1 Conus ventricosus | reverse complement strand
AGGAATATCAAGCTACGCGTCGGAAGCACCCCGTGAAAGTGTCACACACAACACACACACACACCACACAACACACACACACACACACACACACACAACCCCACACACACACGCACGCACGCACGCACGCACGCACGCACGCACGCGCGCGCGCGCGCACGTGCGCACCCACGCACATTCTACAGAGAGAGAGTGAGAGAGAGAGAGAGGAGAGAGAGAGAGAGAGAAAAAAGTAGAGGGGAAGAGAGAAGAGAGAGAGAGGAGAGAGAGAGAGAGATGAGAGACAGAGAGAGACAGAGAGAGACAGAGGAGACAGAGACAGACAGACAGACACAGAGAGAGAGAGAACAGAGAGAGAGTCTGAATGAATGAACAGATGAACAAGTGGTGTGTTGAGGCAGACTTACAAAGCACATTCTCATGCCGAGGGAACAGTGGGATTTGGCTGTTGGAAAAATAAATGTCAAGGAATGAAACAGACTATGCATGTCAGAAACACAATAAGGAAACCAGATCATGGAAACAATTAGTAACATCAAACGCTGATGTGATTGTTAATGTGATTGCCAGTAACTTGATCCGCAGTCATCAAGATTTCCGTTGTCAACAGCTGTTTTCTTGCTAGAAGTCACGTTCCCGTTTTGTCTGCGCGTACAGCGAAGACTGTCCATATCTCTTGTCATTTGCTTTAGGTACTCTACTATACCACTCGTTGGAACGTTGAAGGATCGTTCAGTTGTTTATTTACCTGACAAACGTCTTTGGGACCATCTGTACTCTGCAGATCTGGATCCCATGCAGTTGTCACAATCTCTTCAAGAGCCAAGACAGAATTACAGTACCGCCAAAGGAAAGACTCAACAAATCGGCCCGTTCTTCACCACACGACAGGAAACTCAACAAATCGGCGCGTTCTTCACTACACCACAGGAAAGACTCAACAAATCGGCCCGTTCTTCACCACACCACAGCTGTGTCCACAACATCCGTGTTGGAAGCCCAGCTTCCTAAAGAAACAGACAGACCCACCGCCTGCCTCCTCCTCTTCCTCCCACACACTCTCCCCATCTGCAGCATCCCACGTCCATCCTTGTTGTTGCTGCTGTAACCGTAGTACTGAACAGTGCTGTCGCCCCTCTCCTGCCTCTTCTTCTGTTGTTATCACTACTATGTTAACTATTATCAGTACTGCTAATATTGTTGTATGATTATACAATGATTATTCTACCATCGTTACCGTTGTCATTAAAATCGGTAGCAGGAGAAATCCTTTCTTTATTTCATCATCATTATCATTTTACCATATTGTCTCCCCTTCAGCCTTGTCTCCATTCCGTAGCCTGTGTGCAACCAGTTTGAAAAGACAAGGGATTGTCTGTTCGTCCTACGTTTCCATGGTCATGAATGTTACTTGTCTTGCCTGAAGAAGACCACATAGGTCGAAACGCGTTGTGTTTGTTTTGCAGTGCGTTCAGTCTTTGGCTTGGTGGCGCAGTAATTCTGTCTTTGGTCTTGGTTTCAAAAACCGCCTGCTGTCATCCAACTTTGAAACCTACAGTCTCCTGTTCTGCGTAATATGTGCACCAGCTGGAGGCCTGTTCTGATCACCGGCCACAGCACAGAACTCATCAGCTCTGTCTCTGATCCAAACTCCAACATCATCACAGAACTCATCAACGCTGTCTCTGATCCCAAGTCCAACATCATCACAGAACTCGTCAACGTTGTCTCTGAACCAACGCATGAGTGTGTGTGTGTGTGTGTGTGTGTGATTCCTCGTGCCAGGGGGGAGGGGGGGGGGGGGGGGCGGATAGGGATGTACACGTGCACTCGTGCTAATGTGCAGTCAGTGAACGGTGTTCCATTTGCTTCGTGAAATTTGAAGCACCGTGCTGACAAGCTGCTTTTGGAGACCTGTTGATCTGTGGACATCCCTCCTGACATAGCGACAGCTGTCAGATAACATGACCGCGTGAGCCATCTGCTGGTGATGTTGGTAGCTGTTTACATTCCATCTGACACAGCAACAGGAGACTGTTAAAATGACCATGTAAGCCATCTGCCTGGTGATGTTGGTAGCTGTTTACATTCATCTGACACAGCAACAGGAGACTGTTAAAATGACCATGTAAGCCATCTGCCTGGTGATGTTGGTAGCTGTTTACATTCCATCTGACACAGCAACAGGAGACTGTTAAAATGACCTGTAAGCCATCTTGCCTGGTGATGTTGGTAGCTGTTTACATTCCATCTGACACAGCAACAGGAGACTGTTAAAATGACCCTGTAAGCCATCTGCTGGTGATGTTGGTAGCTGTTTACATTCCATCTGACACAGCAACAGGAGACTGTTAAAATGACCTGTAAGCCATCTGCTGGTGATGTTGGTAGCTGTTTACATTCCATCTGACACAGCAACAGGGGGCTGTTAAAATGACCTTGTAAACCATCTGCCTGGTGATGTTTGTAGCTGTTTACATTCCTTCTAACACAGCAACAGGAGACTGTTAAAATGACCCTGTAAGCCATCTGCCTGGTGATGTTGGTAGCTGTTTACATTCCTTCTGACACAGCAACAGGAGACTGTTAAAATGACCCTGTAAGCCATCTGCCTGGTGATGTTGGTAGCTGTTTACATTCCTTCTGACACAGCAACAGGAGACTGTTAAATGACCTGTAAGCCATCTGCCTGGTGATGTTGGTAGCTGTTTACATTCCATCTGACACAGCAACAGGAGACTGTTAAAATGACCTGTAAGCCATCTGCCTGGTGATGTTGGTAGCTGTTTACATTCCTTCTGACATAGCAACAGGGCGAGGGTTGGGTAGGTGGGGAGGGGGTCTGTTGAAATCACCGCGTGAGCCTCTACCTGGGGGATGTTTGTTGTTGTTTACATTCCTTCTGACATAGCAACAGGGGGCTGTTAAAATGACCGTGTGGGCCCTCTACCCGGGGGATGTTTGTTGTTGTTTACATTCCTTCTGACATAGCAACAGGGGGCTGTTAAAATGACCGTGTGGGCCCTCTACCTGGGGGATGTTTGTTGTTGTTACATTCCTTCTGACATAGCAAACAGGGGGCTGTTTAAAATGACCGTGTGGGCCCTCTACCTGGGGGATGTTTGTTGTTGTTTACATTCCTTCTGACATAGCAACAGGGGGCTGTTAAAATGACCGTGTGGGCCCTCTACCTGGGGGATGTTTGTTGTTGTTTACATTCTTCTGACATAGCAACAGGGGGCTGTTAAATGACCGTGTGGGCCTCTACCTGGGGGATGTTTGTTGTTGTTTACATTCCTTCTGACATAGCAACAGGGGGCTGTTAAAATGACCGTGTGGGCCCTCTACCTGGGGGGTGTTTGTTGTTGTTTACATTCCTTCTGACATAGCAACAGGGGGCTGTTTAAATGACCGTGTGGGCCTCTACCTGGGGGATGTTTGTTGTTGTTTACATTCTTCTGACATAGCAACAGGGGGCTGTTAAAATGACCGTGTGGGCCTCTACCTGGGGGATGTTTGTTGTTGTTTACATTCCTTCTGACATAGCAACAGGGGGCTGTTAAAATGACCGTGTGGGCCCTCTACCTGGGGGATGTTTGTTGTTGTTTACATTCCTTCTGACATAGCAACAGGGGGCTGTTAAAATGACCGTGTGGGCCCTCTACTGGGGGATGTTTGTTGTTGTTTACATTCCTTCTGACATAGCAACAGGGGGCTGTTAAAATGACCGTGTGGGCCCTCTACCTGGGGGATGTTTGTTGTTGTTTACATTCCTTCTGACATAGCAACAGGGGGCTGTTAAAATGACCGTGTGGGCCCTCTACCTGGGGATGTTTGTTGTTGTTTACCATTCCTTCTGACATAGCAACAGGGGGCTGTTAAAATGACCGTGTGGGCCCTCTACCTGGGGGATGTTTGTTGTTGTTTACATTCCTTCTGACATAGCAACAGGGGGCTGTTAAATGACCGTGTGGGGCCCTCTACCTGGGGGATGTTTGTTGTTGTTTACATTCCTTCTGACTAGCAACAGGGGGCTGTTAAAATGACCGTGTGGGCCCTCTACCTGGGGGATGTTTGTTGTTGTTTACATTCCTTCTGACATAGCAACAGGGGGCTGTTTAAAATGACGTGTGGGCCCTCTACCTGGGGGATGTTTGTTGTTGTTTACATTCCTTCTGACATAGCAACAGGGGGCTGTTAAAATGACCGTGTGGGCCCTCTACCTGGGGGATGTTTGTTGTTGTTTACATTCTTCTGACTTAGCAACAGGGGGC
>JAFLJL010000366.1:7890-10390 GCA_018398815.1 Conus ventricosus | reverse complement strand
TCAACAATTTTTTTACACGAGAGACCCAGTTGAATTTACCTGATCATGTTGCAAAATCAACATTTTATAAGCTTGTCTGCATAATCTAGTTTCTTCTAAATTGACTAACTTTAGCCAATATTTAACAGATCTGACACAGGTTACAATATGTAATGGATAGCGCCCAGTCTCACCGTATATCATTTTGTTAGACGCATGCAACGGTACATGCAAAATGCGCTTTAACGCATAGGTGTGTACCTTTTCATATAAACATTATCTAGCAAACCCCAGATCTCTGATGAATATGTTAAAATAGGTTGTATTTGCGTATCAAATAATTCCAGAAGAGACAGAAATCAGATGAGTTCAATTTTTTCATTGTTTTCAATATTTCAATAACACCTCTCTTTCCCTTCTTATATGTTTCTAACCAGCATCTGTTTAAACTTAATTTTGTTGTAAAGAACATACCAAGATATTTGTAACTATTTGTTACTTGCACTTCCGTAGATCCAAAAAACCATCGTTCATGGGTTTAGCTAAATATCCCCCCTTTCTAAACACCATGATGTTAGTTTTACTTAGGTTAACTGTTAATTGTAGTTTGTCTGATTCTCTTTTTAAAGCGTTTAATGGTTTTGTAGACCAATAGGCGTATCAGAAAGAAGAATAATATCATCTGCAAAAAGCATCAAAAATAATTCTATAGCCCCTGGTAACATTTGGATTCCATGTCTCCCACTTTTGATATTTCTATAGCAAGTTCATTTATGAAGAAAGAAAAAAAGTATCGGGCTGAGTAAACAGCCCTGTTTCACCCCACGTTGGCAATCGAAATAATCCGAGAAAACACCTTTGTCACGGACACACGCACGGACCGAATCATACCTTCCTCGAAGGACTGCATACAACTTTCCATTTACACCATTCTTTCTCAAAAATATTCCATAAAATGTTTCTGTTTACACAATCGAAAGCCTTTGTAAATCCACGAAGGCGACATACAATTTAGATTTTCTTAATAGGTATTTTTGGTCAATGGCATACAAGGTAAATATATGGTCGGTAGTGCTGTAGCCAGATCTGAATCCAGCTTGTTCTTCTATTATTTTATTTTCTTTATCAGCCCATGCTGTCAATCTTTTATTCATAATATGCGTATACATTTTACTTAATATGCTAGTCAAAGCAATGCCACGATTATTTTCAGGTTATTGGAATTACCCTTTTTATAAAGGGGAATTATTATGGATTTAGACCATGGTTCAGGGAAGATTCCTTTATCGAACAAAGAATTAAAAAGTGTTACTAAGAAATCAATAATGACAGAGTTACCATTTTTAACATTTCACTAATTATTCTGTCGGGACCTGCACTCTTGCCACATTTAAGATGCTTTATGCTATTTATGATCTCATTTCTTGAGATATTTTCATTTAAATAGGGGTTCATCAAGACAGTATAGAGAGAGAGAGAGAGAGGGGAGTGAGAGAGGAGAGAGAGAGAGAGAGAGAGAGTAGGAGAGAGAGAGAGAGTCTGTGCTGTCAAGACCAATAGTTAGACATCTTTATGTTTTGGGTTTTTTTTTTATTAGTGTTTGCTATGATTGTGGTGGTTGGGGTGGGGTTGTGGTGATTGTGATGAAATCCGACTATGACCCAATGCACTAAATATGAAAAGAATAATGGGAAAAGTGCAAGAGACAGAATGAGGGGGGTGGGGGGAGAGAGAGAGAGAGAGAGAGAAAGGAGAGAGAGAGAGAGAGAGAGAGAGAGAGAGAGAGAGGAGGGAGAGATGAGAAAGAGAGAGGAGGAGAGGGAAAGAGAGGAGGAGAGAGAGGAGAGAGAGAGAGAGAGGAGAGGAGAGAGAGAGAGAGAGAGAGAGAGAGAGCGTGATAGAGGAGAGAGAGAGAGAGGAGAGAGAGAGAGAGAGAGAGAGAGAGAGAGAGAGAGAGGATAGAGAGCGTGAGAGAGGAGGGAGAGGCGTGAGAGAGGAGGGAGAGATTGAGAAAGAGAGAGAGAGAGAGAGGAGGAGAGAGAGAGGAGAGAGAGAGGAGAGAGAGAGAGAGAAGAGAGAATCTGAATATTACCATGATTTCTCCAGATGAACTACGAGTGGAGATGTCGAAGACGGGTGAAAACCACACCCTGTTTCTGTCCGTTTTTCATTTCCAGCTAATTTGGTGATTCACTCGTCCTTCTCATGCCCTAGCCAGGGAAGACGCGGAGTGAAGATAAGGGGACAGATAAGGAGATTGAAACAGACTGCGGCGGTTCTGACAATAGCCATGTACTGATAACTAACCTTGTACTGATAACTAACCTTGTACTGATAACTAGCCTTGTACTGATAACTAACCATGTAACTAACCATGTGCTGATAACTAGCCATGTAACTAACCATGTACTGATAACTAGCCATGTACTGATAACTAGCCATGTACTGATGACTAACCTTGTACTGATAACTAGCCTTGTACTGATAACTAACCATGTAACTAATCATGTGCTGATAACTA
>JAFLJL010000365.1:0-27315 GCA_018398815.1 Conus ventricosus | reverse complement strand
AATTGATTTCAGCATGGTCATCTTCTCTGTATTTTCTTTCTCTCTCCCATCAAATTCATTTCAGCATGGTCATCTCTCTCTGTATTTCACTTTCTTTCTCCCATCAAATTGATTTCAGCATGGTCATCTCTCTCTGTATTTTTCTTTCTCTCTCCTATCAAATTCATTTCAGCATGGTCATCTCTCTCTGTATTTCGCTTTCTTTCTCCCATCAAATTCATTTCAGCATGGTCATCTCTCTCTGTATTTTTTCTTTCTTTCTCCCATCAAATTCATTTCAGCATGGTCATCTCTCTCTGTATTTCGCTTTCTCTCTCCCATCAAATTGATTTCAGCATGGTCATCTCTCTCTGTATTTTTCTTTCTCTCTCCCATCAAATTGATTTCAGCATGGTCATCTCTCTCTGTATTTTTCTTTCTCTCTCCCATCAAATTGATTTCAGCATGGTCATCTCTCTCTGTATTTTTCTTTCTCTCTCCCATCAAATTGATTTCAGCATGGTCATCTCTCTCTGTATTTTTCTTTCTTTCTCCCATCAAATTCATTTCAGCATGGTCATCTCTCTCTGTATTTCGTTTTCTTTCTCCCATCAAATTGATTTCAGCATGGTCATCTCTCTCTGTATTTCGCTTTCTTTCTCCATCAAAATGATTTCAGCATGGTCATCTCTCTCTGTATTTCGCTTTCTTTCTCCTATCAAATTCATTTCAGCATGGTCATCTCTCTCTGTATTTCGCTTTCTTTCTCCCATCAAATTCATTTCAGCATGGTCATCTCTCTCTGTATTTCGCTTTCTTTCTCCCATCAAATTCATTTCAGCATGGTCATCTCTCTCTGTATTTCGCTTTCTTTCTCCCATCAAATTGATTTCAGCATGGTCATCTCTCTCTGTATTTCGCTTTCTTTCTCCCATCAAATCGATTTCAGCATGGTCATGTCTGTATTTTTCTTTCTCTCTCCCATCAAATTGATTTCAGCATGGTCATCTCTCTCTCTCTCTCTGTATTTTTCTTTCTCTCTCCCATCAAATTGATTTCAGCATGGTCATCTCTCTCTGTATTTCGCTTTCTTTCTCCCATCAAATTCATTTCAGCATGGTCATCTCTCTCTGTATTTCGCTTTCTTTCCTCCATCAAATTCATTTCAGCATGGTCATCTCTCTCTGTATTTTTCTTTCTCTCTCCCATCAAATTCATTTCAGCATGGTCATCTCTCTCTGTATTTCGCTTTCTTTCTCCCATCAAATTGATTTCAGCATGGTCATCTCTCTCTGTATTTCGCTTTCTTTCTCCCATCAAATTCATTTCAGCATGGTCATCTCTCTCTGTATTTCGCTTTCTTTCTCCCATCAAATTCATTTCAGCATGGTCATCTCTCTCTGTATTTCGCTTTCTTTCTCCCATCAAATTGATGTCAGCATGGTCATCTCTCTCTGTAGTTTTCTTTCTCCCATCAAATTGATTTCAGCATGGTCATCTCTCTCTTGTATTTCGCTTTCTTTCTCCCATCAAATTGATGTCAGCATGGTCATCTCTCTCTGTATTTCGCTTTCTTTCTCCCATCAAATTGATTTCAGCAGGGTCATCTCTCTCTGTATTTCGCTTTCTTTCTCCCATCAAATTGATTTCAGCAGGGTCATCTCTCTCTGTATTTCGCTTTCTTTCTCCCATCAAATTGATTTCAGCATGGTCATCTCTCTCTGTATTTCGCTTTCTTTCTCCATCAAATTGATTTCAGCATGGTCATCTCTCTCTGTATTTCACTTTCTTTCTCCCATCAAATTGATTTCAGCATGGTCATGTCTGTATTTTTCTTTCTCTCTCCATCAAATTGATTTCAGCATGGTCATCTCTCTCTCTCTCTCTGTATTTTTCTTTCTCTCTCCATCTAATTGATTTCAGCATGGTCACCTCTCTCTGTATTTTTCTTTCTCTCTCCCATCAAATTGATTTCAGCATGGTCATCTCTCTCTGTATTTTTCTTTCTCTCTCCCATCAAATTGATTTCAGCATGGTCATCTCTCTCTCTCCCATCAAATTGATTTCAGCATGGTCATCTCTCTCTGTATTTTTCTTTCTCTCTCCCATCAAATTGATTTCAGCATGGTCATCTCTCTCTGTATTTTTCTTTCTCTCTCCCATCAAATTGATTTCAGCATGGTCATCTCTCTCTGTATTTTTCTTTCTCTCTCCCATCAAATTGATTTCAGCATGGTCATCTCTCTCTGTATTTTTCTTTCTCTCTCCCATCAAATTGATTTCAGCATGGTCATCTCTCTCTGTATTTTTCTTTCTCTCTCCCATCAAATTGATTTCAGCATGGTCATCTCTCTCTGTATTTTTCTTTCTCTCTCCCATCAAATTGATTTCAGCATGGTCATCTCTCTCTGCATTTTTTCTTTCTCTCTCCCATCAAATTAATTTCTTCTCCTGAAACCCCATTTTCCCACCCCTTTCCTCCTCTCTAAACACGCTTGTCCCTTCAGCATGCTTCAACATCACTTATAATTAACAAAATTGAAGGATACAGATGTTTGCGTTGTGTTGTCTGCATGGTTAATAACATTGATGACATCAGCAAACATTGCAATCAGCATTATGTGTCTGTCAGCACGTGGTGTGTAGCGTGCGGGAAAACAGGGACATCATGAAGGTCAACCTGGAGTCGCTGTCCGTCGACCCTGATACATCGGGAGGGGAGGTCACCTACCCTGATGTCCCACTGATCTACAACGCCAACATCTACGTAAGTCTGTAGCATCACTAGTTCAACAGCTCATGCTGATGATGTGAAGTTGTGGAGGTGTTCATGATGGAGCTTTTGACAGTTGGGGACCTCATAGGTTTTTGCTATCAGTCCTGAGCAACTGGGTAGAGGAAATGCTGCTTGTTCTGTCCTTTGTCTTGTTAATCCATGACTCTCTTGGTATGCCTCTTATAAAGATGTCGCCCTGATGTGGCCCTTGTCTTGTTAATCCATGACTCTCTTGGTATGCCTCTTATAAAGATGTCGGCCCTGATGTGGCCCTTGTCTTGTTAATCCATGACTCTCTTGGTATGCCTCTTATAAAGATGTCAGCCCTGATGTGGCCCTTGTCTTGTTAATCCATGACTCTCTTGGTATGCCTCTTATAAAGATGTCAGCCCTGATGTGGCCCTTGTCTTGTTAATCCATGACTCTCTTGGTATGCCTCTTATAAAGATGTCAGCCCTGATGTGGCCCTTGTCTTGTTAATCCATGACTCTCTTGGTATGCCTCTTATAAAGATGTCAGCCCTGATGTGGCCCTTGTCTTGTTAATCCATGACTCTCTTGGTATGCCTCTTATAAAGATGTCAGCCCTGATGTGGCCCTGTCTTGTTAATCCATGACTCTCTTGGTATGCCTCTTATAAAGATGTCAGCCCTGATGTGGCCCTTGTCTTGTTAATCCATGACTCTCTTGGTATGCCTCTTATAAAGATGTCGGCCCTGATGTGGCCCTTGTCATGTTAATCCATGACTCTCTTGGTATGCCTCTTATAAAGATGTAAGTTTCAAGATTGCATGCCATAACAATGGAAATGAATAGGTCTTGACGCCTCTTTCCTGTTTCTTCATGACTGAGAGGAAAGAAAGGTGGAGATTGTTAACTGACCCGAGTTAATTGGACAATGGTGATGGTATACGATGAAAATAATCCAGTACTAGAACAGTGTTCTTTAATTGGACAATGGTGATGGTATACAATGAAAATAATCCAGTACCAGAACAGTGTTCTTTAATTGGACAATGGTGATGGTATACAATGAAAATAATCCAGTACCAGAACAGTGTTCTTTAATTGGACAATGGTGATGGTATACAATGAAAATAATCCAGTACCAGAACAGTGTTCTTTTCTCACTTTCCTTCTGAGTGCATAGCTCTGATCTGGGCGTGGTTGACTGGAAAGACAGATTGAACAATCGATGTGAGTTATCCTCCTTAGCCACTGGGGAAGTGAGACTTAGTTCACTGAACACATCTTGGTTGTGTGTGTGTGTGTGTGTGTGTGTGTGTGTGTGTGTGTGTGTGTGTGTGTGTGTTTAGATGATTTTGTGTGTGTGTGTTTTTTTTCTTTGCAACAAGAGTTTTTTTCCGATGTGTGATGACAGGCCTGAAAGCGTTATGTGTGGTAGGCTGGGCTGTGTGGAAACTACAACAAAAACTGAATCATAAGTATCTTTTACAGTAGACACAGTTACTGCATATCAGTTCTTACCTGACAAAATGTGTTACAGTTTGTTTCATATGCCTCAAGTGGCAAATGTGGCTGCATAGCGCAATTTTTTCATACTTACTTATTATGAATAATAATGCTCTAGTCAATTAGGATGCTCCTAAGAATTTTTGAGAGAGAAGGGAGACAAACACTACCTCAAAAGAGCTTGAACTCTCAGCATTCTTCCACCTGAATTACTCGTATTTCCAATCAGTGAACTCTGCATCAGTTTCTGTTCTTTCTCTGGCGAATGACCACGCTGTTTACCACATCAGATCATTTAGACATGTACACTGAAACAGAATGCAGTATTACGATGAACAAGCTAAATGCAAATAAATGCAGAACAATGTGTGTAGTAATGGTTAATTAAGACACAGTTTGAAACAGACAAGCGAATTTTCAGCAAACATATGTTTTTCAGACATCACAAGCAACAGATTTGAAAAAGCATCGGGCATGTGTTCAACAACGTTGGCCACACCAGAATATTGAGGCCTGTGACTGCCGAGTGTGAAAGGTTGTGAATGTAGTCGAGCTCAGCATAAATCAATATTATTATAACTGTTCTCGTCATCATTCTTATTCTTACTGTCATTATTACTGTGGTGTTGTTATGATTACTTTCATTTGTTATCATTATTATGACTGTTGCAGTTGTTGTTAATGTTATTACCCCATGGTCTACAGGATGAAAAACCACGGAGTGAACCTGATCATTATTATGACTGTTGCCGTTGTCGTTGATGTGATTATCCTTTGGTCAACAAGATGAAAACCACGGAGTGAACCTGATTAACCTTTGGTCTACAGGATGAAAACCACGGAGTGAACCTGATTAACCTTTGGTCTACAGGATGAAAACCACGGAGTGAACCTGATCATTATTATGACTGTTGCTGTTGTCGTTGATGTGATTAACCTTTGATCCACAGGATGAAAACCACGGAGTGAACCTGATCATCATGATGACTGTTGCCGTTGTCGTTGATGTGATTATCCTTTGGTCTACAGGATGAAAACCACGGAGTGAATCTGATTAACCTTTGATCCACAGGATGAAAACCACGGAGTGAACCTGATCATCATTATGACTGTTGCCGTTGTCGTTGACGTGATTAACCTTTGGTCCACAGGATGAAAACCACGGAGTGAACCTGATTAACCTTTGGTCCACAGGATGAAAACCACGGAGTGAACCTGATTAACCATTGATCCACAGGATGAAAACCACGGAGTGAACCTGATTAACCTTTGGTCCACAGGATGAAAACCACAGAGTGAACCTGATTAACCTTTGGTCCACAGGATGAAAACCACAGAGTGAACCTGATTAACCTTTGGTCCACAGGATGAAAACCACGGAGTGAACCTGATTGGTCAGAACCTGGAGGCAGAGTTGTTCCGCCAGCACCAGAATCCCATCATGCACCTGGGCTATGTGGACAACATCAGTCGTATGGTCAGCGTTGATGACAATGGTTACATCAACATCTGGCACTATGAACCGTCAGTTGATTACTCTCTTCTCTGTTTGTCCATGCGCCTGCGAGTGTGTGTGTGTGTGTGTGTGTGTGTGTGTGTGTGTGTGTGTGTGTGTGTGTGTGTGTGTACGTGTGTGTGTTGTGTGTGTGTAATTGTGTGTGTGTGTGTGTAATTGAATGTGTATAGGTGTGTGTGTGTGTGTGTAATCGTGTGTATATGTTTGTAAAGACCTGATGAGAAAGAAAGAAGGGAGAGCGAGTGAGTTTTGTTTGATTTAGTTTCATACGTCAGTGTTCAGTGTGATATTTCAGGCTTGTTTTAATATCTTATATGTGTTAGTTTATATGTGTTAGTTTATATGGTGTTGTTTATATGTGTTAGTTTATATGTGTTAGTTTATAATTATGTGTTAGTTTATGTGTTAGTTTATATGTGTTAGTTTATATGTGTTAGTTTATATGTGTTAGTTTATATGTGTTAGTTTTGTGTTGAGAAGTTTTACACATTAGTCCTTACTTTTTACACATAGGTCCTTAAGTTGATATGTTCTGATATGTCTGTCTTGTTTCAGCATGTTCTGCATCTTGGTTTTGCATTAAGAAGTGTTATTCGTCAGTCTTTATACTGACTTGTTCTGAGATCTCTTGTGTGAACAAGTTTCATTTGTTGGTTTTGTGTCAAAAAGTTGTATCCATCTGTCTTTATTTTGGCCTGTTTTGATTTTTCAAGCGTGTTCAACTAGTTTTGTGTTTTTCATGATTACGAGTCGTATCTCCCAGTCTTTGTGTTGACCTGTTTTGATATGTCCAGCTTGTTTCAACAAGTGTTCTATGTGAGAGTTGTGATGCTGTACACCTGTTTCAACAAGTGTTCTATGTGAGAGTTGTGATGCTGTACACCTGTTTCAACAAGTGTTCTATGTGAGAGTTGTGATGCTGTACACTTGTTTCAACAAGTGTTCTATGTGAGAGTTGTGATGCTGTACACATGTTTCAACAAGCGTTCTATGTGAGAGTTGTGATGCTGTACACATGTTTCAACAAGCGTTCTATGTGAGAGTTGTGATGCTGTACACATGTTTCAACAAGCGTTCTATGTGAGAGTTGTGATGCTGTACACATCTGTCTTAGAGCAGGCTACAGTCAAATGATTGGCGTGTTTGCCAGTGGAGCTGTTGTTGTTGTACCCTGGCTAAAAGACTCCAGGGATCATCGTAACAGCCAAAGCACTTGAACACTATGGTACAAATGCATCAGCCGGGGATGAGAACATTACGTGTGTGACCGTTTTTGATTATCCCGCCATGTTGGCAACCACACTCCAACTTCGGGGGATGTTGGAGACTGATGATGTTATGCTAGGAGCTTGTCACAACTGAAGACAATCCGCGCATAACTATGCAGAGCATAACACCATTTTGATGTAGCCTTGGTGTTCCAGCCAATGTCAGTTGGTCTGACACAACCTTAAACCAAGGCGTGTGCCAGTGGAACTGACAGTCATGAGATTGAACCAATTGTGGGACTGAATTTTTTTTGGCTTGAAAAGCCTCTCTGTTTTTGGCTTGAAAAGCCTCTCTGTTTTTGGCCTGAAAACCCTCTCTGTTTTTGGCCTGAAAACCTCTCTGTTTTTGGCCTGAAAACCCTCTCTGTTTTTGGCCTGAAAACCCTCTCTGTGTTTGGCCTGAAAACCCTCTCTGTTTTTGGCTTGAAAACCCTCTCTGTCTTTGGCCTGAAAACCCTCTCTGTTTTTGGCCTGAAAACCCTCTCTGTTTTTGGCCTGAAAACCCTCTCTGTTTTTGGCCTGAAAACCCTATCTGTGTTTGGCCTGAAAACCCTCTCTGTTTTTGGCTTGAAAACCCTCTCTGTCTTTGGCCTGAAAACCCTCTCTGTTTTGGGCCTGAAAACCCTCTCTGTTTTTGGCCTGAAAACCCTATCTGTTTTTGGCTTGAAAACCCTCTCTGTTTTTGGCTTGAAAAGCCTCTCTGTTTTTGGCTTGAAAAGCCTCTCTGTTTTTGGCCTGAAAACCCTCTCTGTTTTTGGCTTGAAAAGCCTCTCTGTTTTTGGCTTGAAAAGCCTCTCTTTTTTTGGCCTGAAAACCCTCTCTGTTTTTGGCCTGAAAACCCTCTCTGTTTTTGGCCTGAAAACCCTCTCTTTTTTTGGGCTTGAAAACCCTCTCTGTCTTTGGCCTGAAAACCCTCTCTGTTTTTGGCCTAAAAAACCCTCTCTGTTTTTGGCTTGAAACCCTCTCTGTTTTTGGCTTGAAAACCCTCTCTGTTTTGGCCTAAAAAACCCTCTCTGTTTTTGGCTTGAAAGCCTCTTTTTTTTTGCTTGAAAACCCTCTCTTTTTTTTGGCTTGAAAAGCCTCTCTGTTTTTGGCTTGAAAACCTCTCTGTTTTGGCCTGAAAACCCTCTCTGTTTTGGCTTGAAAAGCCTCTCTGTTTTTGGTTTAAAAAGCCTCTCTGTTTGGGCCTGAAAACCCTCTCTGTTTTTGGGCCCTGAAAACCCTCTCTTTTTTTGGGCCTGAAAACCTCTCTGTTTTTGGCTTGAAAACCCTCTCTGTCTTTGGCCTGAAAAAACCCCTCTTGTTTTTGGCCTGAAAACCCTCTCTGTTTTGGCCTGAAAACCCTCTCTGTTTTTGCCTGAAAACCCTATCTGTTTTTGGCTTGAAAAGCCTCTCTGTTTTTGGCTTGAAAAGCCTCTCTGTTTTGGGCTTGAAAAGCCTTTTCTGTTTTTGGCCTGAAAACCCTCTCTGTTTTGGCTTGAAAACCATCTCTGTTTTTGGCTTAAAAAGCCTCTCTGTTTTTGGCTTGAAAAGCCTCTCTGTTTTGGCCTTAAAACCCTCTCTGTTACCAAGCAGTAAAGGAACACCTGATTCAGTTCAGAGAAGGTGGAAGGGGGAGGAAGGAGAAGGATGGGCCCCACCATCATCAGGCTGTACAAAAACACAGCGAAACTCTGCACTTCACTGCCTCTTTGGGTGAAAGGCTGTTGTGACTTTAATATTTTTGTTGTTTAAACCCATATGTTGACCTGTTTTGAAACCCCAAGTCTGCAATTCCTCTCAAGACTAGAACTTCTGTGAATTTTTTGTGATGTGGCCTTGTTGTTTGTTTCTTGTGATGTGGCTTGTTGTTTGTGTTCTTGTAGTGTGGCCCTTTTTGTTTTTGTTCTTGTAGTGTGGCCTTGTTGTTTGTGTTCTTGTAGTGTTCTTGTTTGTGTGGCCTTGGGTTTTTTGAGTTCTTGTAGTGTTCTTGTGTGTGGCCTTGTTGTTTGTGTTCTTGTAGTGTTCCCTTTTTAGTTTTGGCCTTGTTGTTTGTGTCTTGTAGTTGGCCTTGTTTTTTAGTTCTTGTAGTGTTCTTGTAGTGTGGCCTTGTTGTTTGTTTTCTTGTTGTTTTTTCTTGTAGTGTGGCCTTGTTGTTTGTGTTTTTTGTAGTGTGGCCTTGTTGTTTGGTTCTTGTTAGTGTCTTGTAGTGTGGCCCCTTTTTGTTTGTGTTCTTGATTTTTGGCCCCTTTTTGTTTGTGTTCTTGTAGTGGGCCTTGTTGTTTGTGTTCTTGTAGTGTGGCCTGTTGTTTGGTTTTTGGTTGGCCTTGTTGTTTTGTTCTTGTTTTAAATCAGTTCAGCAGGTTAACTTCATTGTTTGTGGGTGATTTGCTGTCTACGCAAACTGGAAGCCTGTACCCCGAGTTCCACGCAGTCAGCTTTCGTGGATAAATCCATCAGTGGGCGGATGAAAAACGGTTTAAAACCTTTTCTCCACAAAAGACACAAATGTATCACTTCCATAATTTCCGTCAGTTTTTTCCAGATCCTGAAAATTCAAGTCGGGAAATCCCCCCATTCCCCCGCGTCCAAGAGGCCAAATTTTTAGAGTGATTTTTGACCCCGAAACTGAACTTTCTCACCACATTAAAACCTCAAAACCTGCCAGAAGCACTGAAAATTCTGCGGGTCCCTACGCACACCGAAATGGGGCGCTGATAAAAAACTTTGCTGCACCTCTACAAGCCTTGTCCTTCCAAACTGACTACGTGTGCGTGTACGGCTCTCAGATCGTCCTACCTCAAACTCTTGGACCCTATCCACCACAAGGGCCTCTCTGCTTGGAGCCGTTCCCACCACCCCTGGTACAGCCTTTTCGCAGAGGCAGGTGAAACCTTCACTGTCCAAATGCAGGCGAAATTGTCTTGAATTATTAAAAATCCGCTGTTGTCGGACCAAAAACCCTGCCTATTACGTGTCTTGACCCTCCTTCCAAAGAAAGTTTTGAAAACAACCCTAAATGTATTCCGCCGTTTGTCTTCGATGCATCCTTGTGCCCGGGAAAGCGGTCTAACCTAGAGTTTTGTCCGATTTTTCCAAGTTTTGGCGATCGCCACGTGACCTTTTTACCCAAGATCGTTTCGATCTGCAGCTTTCCCCAAGAGTCACCCCGCTCTCTGGCGACAAGGCATGTATGCTGACTTCTGTTCCCAAAAACCCACCTATCAAAAAAAATTTTCACTGACGGTTTCCCAAATCGAAGAGGAGTGGCCCTGTGAGCCTTATTGCCTGGGCTCCTTTCAATACGTTGGAACCCAAAACATTCGAGCTCTGTCATTCTGCTGAACTTGCTCGGTTTGCTTTGAAGATAACTCACAACACGAAAAAGGGACTTTCTGTTCTGTCGATTCGCTGTCAGCTTTGGAGGCCCTAGCTGGCCGCAACCCCTTCAGCATCCGAACTTTTACATTTCTTTGAATTTTAAACAATGAAAGCGGATGGGTTACAACATTATCTTGCTAGGGGTTCTGGGATGATGCACGCGGGAACGAAATGGTTGATGTTTAGCCAAGAACGCCACAAGAGAGAAATGTCCCAAAATTTTTATCCCGCTCAGATGTGAAACCCAAATTAACGTTAGTGAGAGATCTGCAGAGGATTGGAACACAACGTAGTAACAACTCTTTCAATCCCCAAACTTAAGACTTTTCCCCCCATCTACGTCGGTTGGTCGTAAAGAGGAAGGATCGTGCCGGCTGCACACCGCCATTGTATTTTAACCCCTTTACCTTTTAGAGTGAAGAAGCTCCGTGGTGCATCCATGTCAATGTGCCACTCACAATGAACATGTTTTTTTTAGGGTTGGGACTTGCCATGTGAGACACAAACATTTACAGCGGAGTCATGAGGATCCTGTTCAGGGATGTCCCGCCTGACGTGATCCTTGAGTTTTAAAAGAGATTAACATTTTTATCTGTTTTTAAGATTTTACGGAAGAAAGATTTTTAACGAAGTTTCTGGTGCGTTTCTAGACGATGTCATTTAAAGAGATGTGTGAAAGTTTTTTTTTTTTTTTTTAAAAAAAAAAAAAAAAATGACTGGTGAGTTGATTTTAACGTGGTGACAGCCCTGATGTGCCCTTTGCGGTCGGCTGGGCTATAAGCAACATTATCTTATCTTATCTTTCTTGTGTTCTTGTAGTTGGCCTTTTGTTTGTGTTCTTGTAGTGTGGCCTTGTTGTTTGTGTTCTTGTAGTTTTTGGCCTTGTTGTTGTGTTCTTGTAGTGGGGGCCCTGTTGTTTGTGTTTTATAGCGTGGCCCTGTTTTGTGTTTTTGTAGTGTGGCCTGTTGTTTGTGTTCTTTAGTGTTCTTGTAGGTGGCCTTGTTGTTTGTGTTCTTGTATTTGTTCTTGTAGTGTGGCCTTGTTGTTGTGTTCTTGTAGTGTGGCCTTGTTGTTTGTGTACTTGTAGTGTGGCCCTGTTGTTTGTGTTCTTGTAGTGTGGCCTGTTGTTTTGTGTTCTTGTAGTGTGGCCCTGTTGTTTGTTCTTGTAGTGTGGCCCTGTTGTTTGTGTTCTTGTAGTGGGGCCCTTGTTGTTTGTGTTCTTGTAGTGTGGCCTTGTTGTTTGTGTTCTTGTAGTGTGGCCCGTGTTTGTGTTCTTGTAGTGGGGCCCCTGTTGTTTGTGTTTTTGTAGTTTTGGCCTTGTTGTTTTTGTTCTTGTAGTGGCCCTGTTGTTTGTGTTCTTGTAGTGTGGCCTTGTTGTTTGTGTTCTTGTAGTGGCCCGTTGTTTGTGTTCTTGTAGTGTTCTTGTAGTGTGGTCTTGTTGTTTGTGTTCTTGTAGTGTGGCCTGTTGTTTGTGTTCTTTTTAGTGGGCCCTGTTGTTTGTGTTCTTGAGTGTTCTTGTAGTGTGGTCTTGTTGTTTGTTTTTTATGTAGTGTGGCCCTGTTGTTTGTGTTCTTGTAGTGTTCTTGTAGTGTGGCCCGGTTTTTTGTGTTCTTGTAGTGTGGCCTGTTGTTTGTGTTCTTGTAGTGTGGCCCTGTTGTTTGTGTTCTTTGTAGTGGGGCCCTGTTGTTTGTGTTCTTTTAGTGTGGCCCTGTTGTTTTGTTCTTGTAGTGTGGCCTTGTTGTTTGTGTTCCTGTAGTGGGCCTTGTTGTTTTGTGTTCTTGTAGTGTGGCCTTGTTGTTTTTTGTTCTTGTAGTGTTCTTGTAGTGTGGCCTTGTTGTTTGTGTTCTTGTAGTTGGCCCTGTTGTTTGTGTTCTTGTAGTGTGGCCCTGTTGTTTGTGTTCTTGTAGTGTGGCCTTGTTGTTTGTGTTCTTGTAGTGTTCTTGTAGTGTGGCCTTGTTGTTTTGTGTTCTTGTAGTGTGGCCCTGTTTTTTTGTGTTCTTGTAGGTGGCCCTGTTGTTTGTGTTCTTGTAGTGTGGCCTTGTTGTTTGTGTTCTTGTGTGTGGCCTGTTGTTGTGTTCTTGTAGTGTGGCCTTGTTTTTTGTGTTCTTGTAGTGTGGCCCTTGTTGTTTGTGTTCTTGTAGTGTGGCCTTG
Organism: Conus ventricosus; assembly: GCA_018398815.1. Lineage (NCBI taxonomy): Eukaryota > Metazoa > Mollusca > Gastropoda > Neogastropoda > Conidae > Conus > Conus ventricosus. The sequence goes on along the minus strand of JAFLJL010000365.1, from coordinate 14,793 downwards.
TTGTTTTTGTGTTCTTGTAGTGTGGCCCTGTTGTTTGTGTTCTTGTAGTGTGGCCCTGTTGTTTGTGTTCTTTTGTGGTGGGGCCTGTTGTTTGTTTTTCTTGTAGTGTGGCCTGTTGTTTGGTTCTTGTATTTGTGGCCCTGTTGTTTGTGTTCTTGTAGTGTGGCCTTGTTGTTTGTGTTCTTGTAGTGTGGCCTTTGGTTGTTTGTGTTCTTGTAGTGTGGCCCTGTTGTTTTGTGTTCTTGTAGTGTGGCCCTGTTGTTTGTGTTCTTGTAGTGTGCCCTGTTTGTTTGTGTTCTGTAGTGTGGCCCTGTTGTTTGTGTTTTTAGTGTGGCCCTGTTGTTTGTGTTCTGTAGTGTGCCCTGTTGTTTGTTTCTTGTAGTGTGGCCCGGTTGTTTGTGTTCTTGTAGGTGGCCTGTTGTTTGTGTTTTGTAGTGTGGCTTGTTGTTTGTGTTCTTGTAGTGTGGCCTTTTTGTTTGTGTTATTGTAGTGTGGCCCCTTGTTTGTTTGTGTTTTGTAGTGTGGCCTTGTTGTTTGTGTTTTGTAGTGTGGCCCTGTTGTTTGTGTTCTTGTAGTGGGGCCCCATTTTTTGTGTTCTTGTAGTGTGCCCTGTTGTTTGTGTTCTTGTAGTGTGGCCCTGTTGTTTGTGTTCTTGTAGTGTGGCCCTGTTGTTTGTGTTCTTTTTAGTGTGGCCTTGTTGTTTGTGTTCTTGTAGTGTGGCTTGTTTTGTGTTCTTGTAGTGTGGCCCTGTTGTTTGTGACCTCTGCTTGGTGTGCAGGACGTTTATTTCAGGTTTGGATTTTCATCCCAGAGAAGAAGTACAAGGGGGTTTTTCCAGCAAGAAAATGTAACCCCGCCAACACGGACAAACCCAGGTGGGTGGATGTAACAGGAAAGCTTTCGGTTTGTGGGGAAGTGAACTAATGCAGTGGAACCTCTCCACAGTGACCTTGTACATTTTCACACAAACTCAGTCTCTGTCAGGAGGGTCGCTGCAGGGAGGACAACTGGCCAGCAGTTCACGAACGGTACATGTGCTCAGAACTTATCATAATATGAACGTCATGTTGATACAGGGAAGAACGCAAAATCTGCATTCTGAACACACCACACAAGGGGTTTAAAAGGTCAAGATGAATCATTAAAAAAAAAAAGTTTCTTAGTCTGATGGGATCACATTTATCAGAATTTTTTGTTTAAACAGCGAAGTGACTGCAGGAGGTCAGGGGAGGTTTCAAAGATGGAAAGAATGGTGTTGTTGAGAGACCACGCTCATCAAAATTTGTTTCAAGAATTTAGCACACACAAAAATGGTTGATATGGTTGTAGTTGGAATTTAGAGGGATTGAAAATAAAAAGACAGTGTGATTGGAGCGATCCAGGACTAGTTGTTGGTTGTTGTGAGGAAGAGTCGATGTTAAAGCCGTGTGAAAAGGAATGATCCATGACAGAATTGTTGGTTGTTGTGAGGAAGGAGTCGATGTAAAGCCGGTGATAAGGATGTTTCCCGGGCAGAGTTGTTGGTTGTTGTGAGGAAGAGTCGATGTAAAGCCGTGTGATAGGAATGATCCAGGACAGAGTTTGTTGGTTGTTTGTGAGGAAGAGTCGATGTAAAGCCGTGTGTAGGGAGCGATCCAGGACTGAGTTGTTGGTTGTTGTGAGGGAAAAGTCGATGTAAAGCCTGTGATTAGGAATGATCCAATGACAGAGTTGTTGGTTGTTGTGAGGAAGAGTCGATGTAAAGCCGTGTGATAGGAATGATCCATGACAGAGTTTTGTTGTTTGTGAGGAAGAGTCGATGTAAAGCCGTGAAGGAATGATCCAGGACTGAGTTGTTGGTTGTTGTGAGGAAGAGTCGATTAAGCCGTGTGATAGGAGCGATCCAGGACTGAGTTGTTGGTTGTTGTGAGGGAAAAGTCGATGTAAAGACCGTGGGATTGGAACGATCCAGGACTGAGTTGTTGGTTGTTGTGAGGAAGAGTCGATGTAAGCCTGTGATAGGAATGATCCAGGACTGAGTTGTTGGTTGTTGTGAGGAAGAGTCGATGTAAAGCCGGGGTGATAGGAAACGATCCCGGGCTGAGTTGTTGGTTGTTGTGAGGAAGAGTCGATGAAGCCGTGTGATTGGGAAAGATCCAGGACTGAGTTTGGTTTGGGTTGTTGGGGAGGAAGAGTCGAAGTAAAGCCTGTGATAGGAATGATCCATGACAGAGTTGTGGTGTTGTGAGGAAGAGTCGATGTAAAAGCCTGGAAAGGAATGATCCATGACAGAGTTGTTGGTTGTTGTGAGGGAAAAGGTCGATGTAAAGCCTGGATAGGAATGAAACCATGACAGAGTTGTTGGTTGTTTGAGGAAGATTCGATGTAAAGCCTGGATAGGAATGATCCATGACAGAGTTTTTGGTTGTTGTGAGGGAAGAGTCGATGTAAACCATGTGATAGAGCGGTTTCCCGGACAGAGTTGTGGTTGTTGTGAGGAAGAGTCGAAGTAAAGCCGTGTGATAGGAGAGATCCATGACAGAATTGTTGGTTGTTGTGAGGAGGAGTCGATGAAACAGGGCTGTGAATGTAAGTTCCACTGTAATAATGAATAGGTAAAAAGTGTGTCAGTGCGACCCTTTATACCCCAACAATTTTGGTAAGTGTGACAGGTGTGTCTGTGCGACCCTTTATAAGCTAACAATTGTTGTAAGTGTGGACAGTTGTGTCTGTGCGACCCTTTATATGCTAACATTCTGTTGAAGTGTGACAATGTGTGTCAGTGCGACCCTTATATGCTAACCATTCTTTGTAAGTGTGACAGTGTATGTCAGTGCGACCCTTTATATGCTAACATTCTGTTGTAAAATGTGACAGTGTGGTCTGTGCAAACCCTTTTTACGCTAACATTTGTTGTAAGTGTGACAGTGGTGTCTGTGCGACCCTTTATACGTAAACTTCTGTTGTAAGTGTGACAGTGTGTGTCAGTGCGACCCTTTATACGCTAACATTCTGTTAAGTGTGAAAGGTGAATGGGCAGAAAGTGTGTCTGTGGTGACCCTTTATATGCTAACATTCTGTTGTAAGTGTGACAGTGTGTTGTCTGTGCGACCCTTTATATGCAAAAATTCTGTTGTAAGTGTGCGGTGAATGGTCGAAAGTGTGTCAGCGCGACCCTTTTTATGCTAAAAATTCTGTTGTAAGTATGACGGTGAAAGTGAAAAGACATTGACAACAGACTTTTATTTACACAGTGACACTCGCTGTTATCAACATACTTGTAAATGTTTAAGAAATTATCTCTGTTCATACCTACTTGTTGATATTTGATTGTCAGTGTAATGATGAATGTGGAAGAAAATCTCTGTGTAAACCTTTTCTGTAAATTTTGTTTTCCATCGTTAGTGCAATAGTGAATGCTCAAGAAATTGTCACCAATCATTTAGTCAAGTTTTGCTAATGTTCCATTGTCATTTAAGTGACAAATATTGAAGAAAAAAAAGTTTATGTTTGTAAATTACATGCCAACGTTTGTTGTCAATGTGATAATGAATGGTGGAGAAATTGTCCCGTGCATGTTCCTTTACATGCATACATTCTGTTGGTGATGTTCATTTACACACAGCGTCACGTTCCATGTGTGTTTGGCAGACAGAGCGATGCGTATTTCTGTGTGAGGTGAAGTGTGGTGACTGTGTGGCAGGTGATTAGTGAGGTGACTTGTGTGGTGACTGTGTGGCAGGTGATCAGTGTGGTGACTGTGTGGTGACTGTGTGGCAGGTGATCTGTGTGGTGACTGTGTGGTGACTGTGTGGCAGGGGATCAGTGTGGTGACTGTGTGGCAGGTGATCGGTGTGGTGACTGTGTGGCAGGTGATCAGTGTGGCGACTGTGTGGTGACTGTGTGGCAGGTGATCAGTGTGGTGACTGTGTGGCAGGTGATCAGTGTGGCGACTGTGTGGCAGGTGATCTGTGTGGTGACTGTGTGGTGACTGTGTGGCAGGTGATCAGTGTGGTGACTGTGTGGCAGGTGATCAGTGTGGTGACTGTGTGGCAGGTGATCAGTGTGGTGACTGTGTGGCAGGTGATCAGTGTGGTGACTGTGTGGTGACTGTGTGGCAGGTGATCAGTGTGGTGACTGTGTGGCAGGTGATCAGTGTGGTGACTGTGTGGCAGGTGATCAGTGTGGTGACTGTGTGGCAGGTGATCTGTGTGGTGACTGTGTGGCAGGTGATCAGTGTGGTGACTGTGTGGTGACTGTGTGGCAGGTGATCAGTGTGGTGACTGTGTGGCAGGTGATCTGTGTGGTGACAGTGTGGTGACTGTGTGGCAGGTGATCAGTGTGGTGACTGTGTGGCAGGTGATTAGTGAGGTGACTGTGTGGTGACTGTGTGGCAGGTGATCAGTGTGGTGACTGTGTGGTGACTGTGTGGCAGGTGATCTGTGTGGTGACCGTGTGGTGACTGTGTGGCAGGTGATCAGTGTGGTGACTGTGTGGTGACTGTGTGGCAGGTGATCAGTGTGGTGACTGTGTGGCAGGTGATCAGTGTGGTGACTGTGTGGCAGGTGATCAGTGTGGTGACTGTGTGGTGACTGTGGCAGGTGATCTGTGTGGTGACTGTGTGGTGACTGTGTGGCAGGTGATCAGTGTGGTGACTGTGTGGTGACTGTGTGGCAGGTGACCAGTGTGGTGACTGTGTGGTGACTGTGTGGCAGGTGATCAGTGTGGTGACTGTGTGGTGACTGTGTGGCAGGTGATCAGTGTGGTGACTGTGTGGTGACTGTGTGGCAAGTGATCAGTGTGGTGACTGTGTGGCATGTGATCAGTGTGGTGACTGTGTGGCAGGTGATCAGTGTGGTGACTGTGTGAGGTGAAGTGTGGTGACTGTGTGAGGTGAAGTGTGGTGACTGTGTGGCAGGTGATTTTCACGGACAGTGCCAAGAACAACACCAAGTCACAGGCCCAGATTGCCAAGGAGAGGAACAGAGGTAATCGCTTGCATCATACAATGATCACTGCCTGGATCAGCACACTGCTGCATCACACACACACACACACACCACACACACACACACACACACACACACACACACACACATGAAAAAGTTTGGCAGTGTACAGAGGCAGTGTAGTCGTGCTGCGTGAGCTCCTTGTGCTGTGACAGCTCAGTGTGTCATGGTGTTGTGTCACAGCACTGCACAGGTTGTGTGCACTGTGACCATTTAGAATGTGACAGCTCAGTGTGTCATGGTGTTGTGTCACAGCACTGCACAGGTTGTGTGCACTGTGACCATTTAGAATGTGACTGTGTAGCGCTTTAGTGCTGTAGGGGTTGTTTGTACTGTGACAGTTTAGAGGTAAGTAACACTGCATGGGATCTTTCTTTTTTGTTGCTGTCATATCTTCTGTGCCACCACAGTGGCACCGCACCCATGCCGCTCGTCCCAGCCCCCTGTCCATCGGCAGGACACCATCCACTAAATCCCGAACTGATGACAATAGTGGCTTAGTTGTAAAGCTGGCATGAATAAGCTCTCCCTCTGGAGGGCTCCGCCACATCCGTCCAACAACAGCACCCATGAATTCACTGATACTAGGGACCTTGATGGCATCAAACCAAGGCCAAAGATGTGGAGAGGACATTGATTCTGAGGTCACCATGAGAGCAGGACATGAAGGGCTGCAGAATTAGAGACTTTCTTGTTTAATGCTGTTGGATAAGAATGAGGATGATGAAGAACTTGCTATGGATTTCCATTCTGGTCTGAGACTGCATGATAGGGCTGTACTCTACTTACTGTCACAGTAAATCCCGGCATCAGCCAGGCCTGAGGAATACAGACACCTGCAGTGTTGGTCAGGAAATTTGAGCACCACTCTCAAAGACACATCCATTAAGTGAATGAAACTTGACTGTGTGGTCCCAGTCTTCCCAACTGAGCCTGTAGCAAAACTCATCTCTGGGTAGGAGCCGGTCAGGGCAGAAAAATCCCACATGACTCTGATGGGAATTGAACTCATGACTTCTCAGCTGGGAGTCCACTACGCTAACCACTTCACCACGGTGGTTGGTCTGCATGGGTTCTTTGTGCTTCACCACGGTGGTTGGTCTGCATGGGTTCTTTGTGCTTCACCACGGTGGTTGGTCTGCATGGGTTCTTTGTGCTTCACCACGGTGGTTGGTCTGCATGGGTTCTTTGTGCTTCACCATGGTGGTTGGTCTGCATGGGTTCTTTGTGCTTCACCACGGTGGTTGGTCTGCATGGGTTCTTTGTGCTGTGTCAGTTAGAAGTGTGATGGTGTAGTGTTCTAGCGCTGCATGGTTTCTTTGTGTTTCTTTCTTTCTGTGTACGCAGGCTGATACTCCTGCGGACACTACCTGTATAGACAGGCAGTGGAGTTTTGTGTGTATGACCATTTTTTATCCGTCATTAAGGCAGCCATGCTCCATCTTCGGGGAAGGTGCATGCTATGTGTAACGTGTCATCCATACCAACGGCCAAACTGGCCTTCTCTTCCGAAAGTTGGTGATGGGATTTTACGTGTGTGCAAGATGTTCACACGCGGAACCTCGGTTTATAGTCTCATTCGAAGGACTGTATGGGGAATAGAGTCGGAACCAATGTTAACTCCGAGGGAAAAATCCTCCTGTACCGAAATTCAAACCGTAACCCCAGGATCATGAGTCTGGCGCTCTGCCAACTGAGCCATTCCGGCCCCCATTTCTTTGTGTTTGGACAGTTCAGAACCAGCTGAACAACAGGAACAGTTAGAAGTGTGATGGTGTAGTGTTCTTGTGCTGCATGGTTTCTTTGTGATGGTGTAGTGTTATAGCACTGTGTGGTTTCTTTGTATTTTGACAGTTCAGAACCAGCTGACAACATGAACCTTGGTGACCCCTGGCATGAGGAGCTGTCCCTGACAGGAGTCTGGTGGTCATGGCGTGTGTGTGTGTGTTGTGTGTGTGTGTGTGTGTGTGTGTGTGTGTGTGTGTGTAGGTCTATGTGTGTGTGTAGGTGTGTGTATGTGTGTATACCTCATGAGTGTGTGCATGTGCATTGATTTTGTGGGTGTTAGAGAGAGAGAGAGAGAGAGAGAGAGAGAGAGAGAGAGAGAGAGAGAGAGAGAACTCTGAACTCTGAATTTTTAATTGTAAGGCCACCGACTTGCATACAATGGGTACACATTTGCTGAGAATAAAGTAAAAAATGAGTACAGGTCATCAACAGAAGGAAGTAACGTGTTTTCAGAAATACACAAGCAAACAATTGCAAGGGGAAATAATTCAAGGAAACAAACCAAGATAAACAGAAGTATTTTCACTTGCATTGAAACCAGTTACAACACATACTCATGTATCTAGTTCCATTCATAAGTTCCTCACAGAGAGAGAGAGAGACTGTGTGTTTGTTAAGAGAGACAGAGAGAGGAGAGACAGCGCATGTGTGTGCCTGTGTGCGTATATGGTATTGTGTGTGTGTGTGTGTGTGTACTCGCATGTACATGTATATTGTGTTAAATAATAAATTTTTAGGATTCATTTTTTTTCAGTTTACTTTTCCATCTGTGTGAAGAAGTGTACAAATAGACATGCACTTTGATAGTTAGTTCTCAGACACACACACACACACACACACACACCCCTCCGGGGGTTGCGACCTTGTCGTGGTCGGAGGGTTTGCGTGGTCCAGTGATCCTTTAGGCTATGCTGACGGGGGCATCAATACTGGGAGATAGGCTGGTTTTTTCACACTGCTTGTAGGCCTGAGAGGTGAAGATGCTGTATGGCCTAACGAAACGTGGTAAGAAGTTGATGCCCCTGGTAGGGCTTCCCATGTCAGATAGGCTAAGGTGAGGATCCTGACTAAGAGTAACCCGCCTTTCTCCTTTTCTTGTTTTCTGCCTCCCTTATTTGGCCCTTTCTATCTTCGTCTCTCCCCTTCAAGTCTCTTTTACACACTCCTTTTCTCTCTGTGGTCTCCTTAAGATCCGCCGCGTTTGCCGTGCGGTGCGACCTGTGTCGGGGGAATGAGATCCTGGTGTTGAGAGAGCCACGCTTTCAAACACATCACTTTGGCTCGGACCTCTCCTAGACAGGAGTACACTTTGGCCCGGGTGTACTAATCGGCTCCCCTTCTTGGGGCTGGGTCAAGACAGGCAGTTCCCCTGCTGGCCAAGTGAACCCCTGCAGTGCTCAGCTCTCTGTCCCCGGGAGTTGAGCATGATCAGGGGGATAGGGGTAGTAGTGTTCTGTTTGTCGTATATCTCTCCCGAAGCCTGGAAGGGGTCAAGACATTGGTTTCTTGGCCCTGGCCCCTTAGTTGGACTCCAGGTGGGTGGGTAAGGGGAGATGAATCACAATAAACTAAATATGACTTCTTTAAAAACATTCCCCCCAAAAGGAAGGGAAGGCAGCATCCCCTATTTCAGGGGATTGTCAAACAGATAGTGACTCCGATATCGAAGTTCGACAGAAGACAGGTTTTTGGGCTTCCTGGCTCGTGATGGAGGGACGGAGCAGGAAAGACCCCTTTCAGCTCTGAGCCCGTTTGCCATTCAAAAGGGTTTTCAAGGTATAGCAGGTGACCCTCGATCCATCAAGAGGTTGAGGAATGGCTCATTTCTCATTCAAAGCAAATCAACAAAACAATCTGAACAGCTGCAGAAAGCAACAAAACTTGTGGACAGGGAGATCAGGTAACTCCCCACAAACAATTAAATTCATCGAAAGGCGTGATTCGTTGCCGGGATTTATCTGGTGTTTCAGAGGCAGAAATTAAGACGGAGCTGGCGTCCCAGGGTGACGGAGGTGCGCAGGGTGACGATAAAGAAAGGTTCAGAGAGAGTGGCCACCAACACCCTCTTTTTGACCTTCTGCAACCCTGTGCTGCCTCCGGTCATCAAAGTCGGCTACCTTAATGTTCATGTTCAGCTGTACGTGCCGTCCCCGTTGAGGTGCTTCAGGTGCCAGAGGTTTGGGCCATGTCAGGGACCGCTGTTCTGGGAAGGAGGTGTGTGGTATTTGCTGCAAGGCAACCCATGATGGGCCGTGCAAAGATCCGGCCCATTGTGCTAACTGCGGTGGCGACCATCCCTCCTCTTCACGAAACTGTCCTCTTGGATTCAAGAATCTGCCATTCAACGCGTTAAAACGGAAAAGAAGATCTCGTTTTTGAAGCCCGGAAACAGGTTTGTGGGCAGTCAGACGCCGACAGCTTCTTCCTATGCTTCGGCTGTCAAGAAAGCTCCCATATTCCTACTCGGTCAGTCTGCTGCCAGACTGATGAATTCATGTTTTCGAAGACATTGCAAGTAAGATCTGTCAGTTCTGGTGGTAGCAAGTCCACCACCTTCCAACCCAAATTGAATGCCCCTGGTGGAGGCAAAAAATCCGCCACCCCTCAGACTGCCCAGCAGTCTACAACATCTGCTGCTGGGCAGATTAAAAAACCAGCACCTCGAACTCTGTCCAGTGCCCGTGCGGGCAAGGGAGTTCAACCCAGTGTGGAAATGGTGGAGATGAGAAAGAAGCCTCCACCGTCTCCCAAATCCAGACCACCTTCACCTGTTTGGCAAGTCTGCCAGCAGTCTGAAGACCAACATAGTCCTGTCAAATGCAAAATAAATTCACTCCATTGGAAGCGGACGTTGAAGAGGAGATGACCTGATTTCTCTCCTTTTCCGCCTCTGCACCATGGATAGTACAATATTCCATTGGAATATCCGTGGTCTAAATTCAAACTTTGAGGAGCTGCAGCTTCTGTGCAATCTCTAAAACCTTCCGTCGTGGCTCTTCAGGAACTCAAATTCAAAGCCAGAAGACCTTACTCTTTCTGGCTTTAATATTCTTTCAAAACCTGCACAACCATCTACGTTAGGACTGTCGGGTGGTGTTGCCCTTCTCATACAGAAAACTCTGCTGTATAGTCCTGTCGCTCTGTCTACCTCCCTTCAGGCTGTAGCTGCGAGAGTCACCCTCCACAAGACTGTGACAATCTGTTCTCTTTAATCTCCACCTTCTGTCCCGGTTTGTCGTCAGGACCTTGTCAGTCTGATAGAGAACTTCCTCGACCTTTTTTGCTGTTGGGTGACTTTAAACGGTCACAATCCTCTTTGGGTAGTGCCGGTACGTCACCCAGGAGGTCTGCTGATTGAGGATGTCCTTTCAGACTTGGATTTGTGTTGTCTGAACGACGGATCTGCAAGTTACCTCCACTCTTCCACAGGTTCACTTTCGTGTTTAGATTTGTCGTCTGTGACCCCTACGCTGGTCCTGGATTATGAGTGTCTGTCCATGACGATCTGCATGGAAGTGACCATTTCCTGTCCTCTACAACCTGTATTAACTGAACACGTCTCTGTCTCTCAGCATCTAAATTATAAGAAAGCAAACTGGGATCTATTTGCAGCCACTGTTCTAAGAGTTCCAGGACACTGATTTTCTTCAAGTCCGGACCCAGCAGAATCTCTGACTAATACTATGATTAATGTGCTAAAGCCTGTATTCCAGTGTTTTCCGACAAACTTCAAATGCCAAAAACACCCTGGTTTGATTCAGATTGCCAACAAATTTCCAAAGTCCGAAAACGGGCTCAGCGTCATGTTTACCATCGACCTTCGGTCCCAACGCTCGAGCCCATCAAAAACTCCGTGCCAAATCGAGACACACTTTTAAAATCAGTAAACGTCGTCCTGGAGAAGTTCTGCTCCAGGCTGACATCGAAACTTCCAAGAAAAAAGTGTGGAACATCATTAAGAAAATCAAAGGGAAGAACACCTGTCCCACTTGTGAACCATCTCAATTTTCGGACTCTTTAATAACAAACAAAAAAGCAGTTGCTAATCTGCTTGCTTCAACCATTGAAAAGAATTCCTCCTCTTCTAACAAATCAGCCACTTTGTCAAAAACAAAGCCCTTAAAGAAAAATCACCCTGCAACTTTTCATCCGACAACACGGAAGACTACAATCTTCCCTTCACGTTAAACGAGCTGAAATCTGCCTACTTTCTTGCAGCGATTCCTCTCCAGGTATAGATGACATTCATTATCAACTATTGAAACATCTTCCGCAAGAAGGTCTGAACATCCTGTTTACAGGTATACAACCATGTGTGGACTACAGGTTGCTTTCCACCCTCTTGGCGAAAAGCCCTCATTATTCCCATCCCCAAACCTGGAAAAGATCTTTCTAATCCATCTAATTTACCGTCCCATAGCTTTGACCAGCTGTGTCTGTAAATTGATGGAGAAAATGGTCAATGCTAGGCTCATGTGGAAACTGGAAACCGATGGCCTTTTGGCGAAGAACAGTGGGTTTCCGCAAACATCGACTAAACCGTTGACCATTTGATTCGTCTGGAATCTACACTCGGAACGCCTTTCTGAACAAACAGCATGCAGTGGCAATTTTCTTTGATTTGGAGAAGGCCTACGATACCACCTGGAAGTCGGGATACTTCATGATCTCCACGATCTGGGTTTTCGAGGTCATCTTCCGCTTTTTATTCAAAATTTTTTGGCAGAACGACAGTTTCAGGTCCGGGTTGGCACCACTCTCTCTGATGTCCACGAGCAGGAGTTGGGTGTTCCCCAGGGGAGCATACTGTCTCCTGCCCTCTTTAGTATTAAAATCAACAACATTGTGAAATCAGTTCAGCAGGTTCAGACGCTCATTGTTTGTGGATGATTTCGCTGTCTACGCAACTGGAAGCCTGTACCCGAGTGTCCAGCGCAGGCTCCAGCTTTGCGTAGATAAAATCCATCGATGGGCGGATGAAAACGGTTTCACCTTTTCTCCAACAAAGACGCAGTGTATTCACTTCCATAATTTTCCGTCAGTTTTTCCCAGATCCTGAACTTCAAGTAGGGAAATCTCCATTCCAGCTGTTAAAGAGGCCAAATTTCTGGGGTCATTTTTGACCAGAAACTGAACTTTCTCAGCCACATCAAAAACCTCAAAACTTCTTTGCCAGAAAGCTCTGAATATTCTGCGGGTCGTAGCGCACACTGACTGGGGCGCTGATAAAAAACTTTGCTGCACCTCTACAGAGCCTTGGTCCGTTCCAAACTGGACTTACGGTTGTGCGTCTACGGCTCCGCAAGACCCTCTTACCTCAAACTTTTGGACCCTATCCACCATCAAGGGCTTCGTCTCTGTCTTGGAGCGTTCCGCACCACCCCTGTGTACAGCCTGTACGCAGAGGCGGGCGAACCTTCATTGTCCAACCGCAGGCTGAAACTGTCTTTAAATTATTATATCCGACTGTTCTCAGAACCGCAGAATCCTGCCTATGACTGTGTCTTTGACCCTCCATTCCAAAGTAAGTTTGAAACAACCCTAAATGTATCCGCCGTTTGTCTTCGTATGCGGCCTCACGTGCGGAATGCAGGTCTAAACCTGGAGTAGTTTCCGATTTTTCCAAGTTTCCGGATCAACCTCCGTGGACCTTTTTCACACCAGAGATTCGTTTCGATCTTGCAGCTTTTCGCAAAGAGTCTACCAGCTCTCTGGCGTACAAGGCATTGTGTGCTGACCTCTGTTCGAAATTCCCATCCTATCAAAAAGTTTTCACTGACGGTTCCAAGTCTGAGATGGAGTGGCCTGTGCAGCCTACTGCCCTGGGGCTCCTTCTCAGATACTGTTGGAACATATCCATTCCGATGCTTCTGTCTATTCTGCTGAACTTACTGCTCTGGTACTGCTTGGAAGATAATCTCACATTCTTCAAAGAGGGACTTTCTGGTTCTGTCGGATTCGCTGTCAGCTTTGGAAGCCATAGCTGGCCGCAACCTTCAGCATCCAGAACTTTTGCATTTCTTTGAACTTTTTAGCAAGTTGAAAGCGGACGGTTTACAACATTACTCTTGCTTGGGTTCCTGGTCATGTTGGCATCGGCGGGAACGAAATGGTTGATCGTTTAGCCAAGAACGCCACAAGAGAGAAACTGTCCAACATTTATATCCCCTGTTCAGATGTGAAACCCAAAGTTAACGATTATGTGAGAGACCCTCTGGCAGGAGGATTGGAACACACAGACGAGTAACAAACCTTTTCAGATCCGTCCAAACCTTAAGGACTTCCTCCCATCCACGTCGGGAGGTCGTAAAAAGGAAACGTTCTGTGCCGGCTGCACACCGGCCATTCGTATTTTACCCATGCTTACCTTTTAAAGAGTGAAAAGCTCCGGGTGCATTCCATGTCATGCGCCACTCACAATGAAACATGTTCTTTTAGAGTGTTGGGACTGCACGATGTGAGACACAAACATTTTACAGCGGAGTCCATGAAGATCCTGTTCAGGGATGTCCCGCCTGATGGATCCTTGAGTTTTTGAGAGAGATTAATATTTTTCATCTGATTTAAGATTTTAACGGAAGAAAGATTTTTAACAAAGTTTTTGGTGCGTTTTGTAGACGATGTCATTTAATGAGATGTATGAAAGTGGGTTTTTTTTTTTTTTTAATGACTGGTGATTTGATTTAACGTGGTGACAGCCCTGATATGGCCCTTTGCGGTCGGCTGGGCTATAAGCAACATTATCTATCTTATCTTACACACACACACACACACACACACACACACACACACACACACATACACACAGTCTCTCTCTCTCTCTCTCTCTCTCTCTCTCTCTCTCTCTCTCTCTTTGATAGTGCATTTTGAAACCAACTGTCTGTTTCTCTCAGCATATTTTATATTTCTTTTTTTTTTATATAAACACTTATTTGTTTAAGCATTTATGTATGTTTTTTTTCCCCGCAGAAATTTGTATCTTAATGTTTTTCATTTTGCATGAAGTTCTCATAAAATTTCAAAAATATGTGTGGGTTTAGATTATCTGCACATGTATTCATGCTTGATAAAGGTGTATGTTGCCATAGATCATATGAGTATATATTTATTCCTAATAAGTTGTTTGCAATCATCTATGTTGTAGCTTTTCTTGATATTATCTGCATATGTATTTCTCCTCCTTAACTCTCAACAGTTTTTGAGATTTGCATGACGGATGTTCTTTTTTTCCCATAATATTCTGCACATTATTTCTAAAATCATAACATTTTTGTGATGAATGTGTCTATTTGGGTTTTTTAGGCGATACATTGCTTCAGATAACAAAAATGTTGTTTTAAATACCATAATTCCGGGAAGAAAACTGTCGATCACCGGTGATCGAAATTCAAGGGAAAGAACTGAAGAGAGTTAAGGTATGCTTTAGGTAAATTGCGCATTATTCTTTTTTCCTGTTGTGTGGGGTAAGATCATCTGTACAAGCAAATTGCTGATCAGATTTTGTCTTCTACGCAGACCTCAGTGTACGCTCCCAAGGGAGGGGTGAAGGACTCGGGGCCATGTTAAACATTGTGCTGCGCCATGAGAACACACAGCAGCTGTCTACCTACATCACCCGCATGTACAAACCCGTCAAGGCAAGTGTGTCTTTTATAGCATCACCTGACACATGATACAAACCTGTCAAGGCAAGTGTGTCTTTTATAGCACACCTGACACATGTACAAACCTGTCAAGCAAGTGTGTCTTTATAAGCATCACCTGCACATGTACAAACCTGTCAAGGCAAGTGTGTCTTTTATAGCATCACCTGACACATGTACAAACCTGTCAAGGCAAGTGTGTCTTTTATAGCATCACCTGACCATGTCAAACCATCAGGCAAGGTGTCTTTATAGCATCACCTGACTCATACAAACCGTCAAGCAAGTGTGTCTTTATAGATCACCTGATGCACCTCGGGTAATGCATGAGAAGGATAGCCACAGCCCAAACACACTCACACTTGCTTACACAA